>CM046832.1:24224558-24382058 GCA_025618425.1 Heliocidaris tuberculata | reverse complement strand
TCTTTGATATCTAGCTGGTACTTGACCTAATGATGACAAGTGCACTGCATTGGCAATTTCGAGCCCTTTCTAATAATAATGACAGTAGAGTGATACCGTTTTTGTATAGCGCATATCATATAATGTCCCAATGCGATTCCAAAGTTTGGAAATTATTACCCCCAGCTTAAGGGTATCCACGTCAGGTACCCCAAAGATATAACTCTGATCAAATAGCTGAGATTCGAACCCTCACGTTTTTTATTGAGAGTAAAATGAATGAACCACTATAACAGTTGGAGTTATTTGAGAGTTTTTCCTTAGGTTTTACACAGGAATTCACTTATTGATTGACTTATAAATTGGCAAGAACTATGGTAATTGTAAAACCAGAAAAATGCAACAACAAAATACGAAATGCGTACTTTATACCTTACAATTTTTGTAACATAAGTTACTACATTATCATAGTTCATGCACTTTTTTTAATTACAGAGATTAAAGATGAGAAGTTTGTTGCTTCCAGAAACTAGTTTTGATGCGGCAAGAATTACCTTTTGACATTTTTTGGTGTGGATTGATTTTAACGTAAGTGTAATCATTTAACATTGGTTTAACGAAATTGAAGGTCTGTTATTATTTATCTTAATTCATCTCTGCTTTCTTATTCACTGCTTCTTCTTCGGTAGAAATGTATGTTTGGGCTTTTATCAGGACTGTTTGAATGCTCCATAACAATGATTATTCAGGAGATTTTGTTTATCAATAGAGCATAGGGAAATAACACTTATTATTATTATCTATTATTAAGATATCTATGACTGAATACTCCCATTTACGAAAGCGTATGGCCATACTCTTTAGTCTAACACTGAGTCTATGGGGGAAAATGAGTCTGGCATTTCCGATCACTTGCACATGTTTACTTTTGTGAAGCACAGGATGATTTTGAAGTGCTTTTTTTTTTCCTGGACTTCATTTTTACACCATATTACATACACTGATAGCATGTAAGGCCAGGCAGCTCAGATTTCATCAAGCCTCTACAAAGTTACCAAATCACTTTAAGATTGCTTTAATGAAGAAAGCTTAGAGCACTTTACTACCCAGAGCGGAAGTATTTCGAAATTAAGACGTTATTGAGTGCTTCCGTTTACATACAGCTTCAATCTTGTTAAACTATTCGTCTCATCTCAATCCATTTGAACAAAGTGAGAAGAGAAGCTGTCTGTATGTGATTACAAAAATGCCAACAAACTTCCTGTCGAAAGATATTCAAGAACCGAATGTGAAACTGAAGTATCGCGTTTGTTTCGGGGATTTTGTTTTTGTTTTCCTTCTTTTTTAAGTTCAAGCTCAATCAATTATTGCATCAATAACATTACCAATAATAAACAAACAAAAAAGAGACACAGAATCAGAGCAACAAAAAAGGAAAATGAGAGAAAGAGAGCGATATGTGAAAGAATTATTAGGGTACAGAGAATGAGAGGGGGTAAGGGATGTGTGTGTGTGTGTGTGTGTGTGTATGTTTGTGTCGCAGAGAGTTTTATAACAATTATAGTGATAGAAAAGCCGAAATTGATAGCATTTAATTTTTTCTGTTCTTCATAGTATCATGCTGATAAGTGAAGGGAAAGAAAATCTAACTATAACTTGAGAATTTTTTTTTTGTCACCCGCTGCGCATAAAACATAAACCACATTAAAATGAAACGACTTTTATTTTCAACTACATGCAAGTGGTAGCTTGTTCAAAGAATTTACATTAGTTGGGGTTTATTTATCGCTACGATCTGATTTCTCAAGTCATTGTCATAGCAAGTCACAATATTTACATAGTCAATGACTACAGAATCACCAAAATGTTTAATGTTATCAAAACTTTTTTAAAAACTTATAGATCTGCACCAAATATTTCGATACATAATGTCTCCAGTCTCCAATAATACCAGAATACATGTAAACATATAAGCCTGTTGTTAATAGAAAGTCAAATGTGATATTTGCGGTAAAGGTACCTATTCTTCATTTCGGTAGACGGAAAAAATAACATAGACAGATAGAAGTATAGAAGTAAGTCCTTTTCCTGACCTTGGTGTTTTGATATACAGGAAAACTGAATAATATCAACACATAATTCCCTTTCTCATTTCAAGGGGAAAAAAAGGAGTATTCAAAAATAAAACTAAAAAAGTCTTCAAATGATATTTGAATATGCAATTATGAAATATTACATTTTCGATATTCTTTTGTATAAAAATAGAAATTAAATATTACCTTCAAGATTAATAGGGATGTCACGCTAACAAACGATAGCAATGTCTTTTTGTAGGAAATGTCAGTGGTAATGTTACTGAGGATCTTGATATTTCTATTATGCACTTTCTGCTTTTTATGATTTATTTCTCCTATATTTTTCCATTTTCTGACTTTCGGGACATGCTAAATCATTAACATTATAATATGAACCGCGTGTACAGGTACAGGGTGTAGTATGAATATTTCAAGTTTAATGATTTTTTTTTTTTTTTAGGGGGAGGGGCAATTCTTTTCAATGGTGAAATGTAAGAAATTTCCAGACAATAGAAAAATAGGCCAAAAGAGAGAGGAAGAATGTTTTAACGAGTTTGCAGCCATGAGTGGGATTGTACTGATAAATGTAAACTGCAGGAATTCTTTTTTAATCCATGAGTAATCCAACCACTTGTTCATGTTTATATGACGCACTACTGTATGTGATGGCCCTAGGTCAAGCAAACAAGAAATGTTAATGAATGTGATGATATCCATTCAGTAAATGATTGATGCTTCTGTATTGCTAGCTTGCGTGCGAAGATGTCCGTGTGATAGCAGCAATTAATGGCTACCCATCTCAGGAAAAGATTGAAGGAATAATTTGATTTGACCAAGACAGTTCATGATCGAATCATCGACCCTAGTTATCTTTTGTGTGCTCTCTTCCTCTTTTTTTCCATATTTTTACAGAAATATTCAGTTTTCTTTATGTACACTTTGAAGAAGACAGTTATATGCTGTTGTTGTTGGGGTTTTTTCTAAGAGGTTCTGAAAGTGTGTAATGCTAAAGCGTACAGAAGACCAGAGCGATGGAAATTGATTAGGAAGAGTATAAATTCTGATCTTTGGAAAGAAGGAGCATCAGTTCCTCTGGAAACATTCAGAGGAGGTCCATGAAAGGGAAGTTGAGCAAACTGTCTACATAAGAATAAGAAAAGCCAGTCTAACCACCATGAAGATTTCACAGAATGTTTCAGCTTTACTCTGCCTAAGTTTGCTGATTGGTGCTGCCGTTGCAGCTCCCGGTAAGTAGTCTCTATTTGAGAGCAATTGAAATTCATCTCAGTCATGACATTTGGGAATAATGTTCTGTCATAAAGAACAGCTGAAAAAGTTTTGATGAGTACTGAAATTGAAATACTTTGGTAAAGATATGATATTTACATAATACGTCAAAGAGTATGAGCTCCAAAAAAAAAAAATCCCTTCTGTATATCGCATTTATTCAATTAATCGCAGCGCCTGTGTTTCATGATCTGAAGAAGAAACATGGCAGGCCTATTGCTTTCATGGTGAACGAAACATCTCCTTCATTTTTCTGTTCAGTAAAAATATCAATTATTGTAAAATAAATCCTAATCGGAAGGTGGCAATCAAACAGAATAACCCGAAGTTTAGATGTGCATTGGGAGTGGCTGATTTTTTTATATATACATAGAGCGAGAGAGAGATGTATGTATGACTGATTATGATAAGTTAACAGCCACCTTCGATAATTCAAAACAATTACTCTGTTCTATATTCCAACAGCAGGTGGATGCGGCGGATTTGCTGCGTGTGGAGGAGGAGGTGGTGGTGGTGGTGGTGGTGGTGGTGGTGGCTATTGTGGAGGAGGAGGTTGCGGTACTGGTGCAGCTGACGCAAGTGGCGCTGGACATGGCTACGGAAGTTCTGGAGGTACAGTTCTCATGCAATATGTAGATGTATAATGTTTTCATACGTAGCATAAAAATCTTTAATTGCCATTTCTTCATCTTTAGGCTTATAGAAGATTCAATAAAAGATAACCTACATTCACAATAACATAAACATGGAAAACGGAAATACGGAATTTGATCAGTATACATTGTATAAAGCCCGAATCAAGACCGACTCACACATGGCGCTGTTTCAAACGCGTCAGTATCAGCACTAATCGAGCCTGTTGAGGCAATTAACCCATATACGCCCGGTATTAAAAGTATTGTTTGCACGGGTTATTTTGCAGTCATTTTTCAAATCACTCATGACGCGCAACAGCGAGTACAATTTACTGACGCGATCCTAACGTCAGTAAATGACGCGTCGGGCTTACTGCACTTCCTTTGCTATAAAATAGAAAGCATAGGAGATCCCATGGCAGCTCTTCTATCACTTTGAATGGAATACTGTGATATTCGACATTATTATGTTATTTGTTACTCTTATCTCAATTTACGCCATGGAGGAGGTGGTAGCAGCAGTAGCAGCGAAGAAGGTGGTAGAGGCGGCAGTGGAGGAGGAGGAGGGAGTTCGGTTGGTGGCGTAAGCGGAGGCGATGGTGGTGGTGGAGGCGATGGTGCTGATGGTGGCGACGGTGGTGACGGAGGAGCCGATGGAGCCGATGGGGGAGCAGATGGAGGGAGTGGAGTGGATGGGGCCGTAGGTAATGCCTATGCTCCCTATGGAAGTGGACCCGCTTACGCTCCGGGTGGAAGTGGAGGCGCTTACGCTCCGGGTGGAAGCGGAGCCGCTTACGCCCCGGGTGGAAGCGGAGCCGCTTACGCCCCGGGTCGAAGTGGTGCCGCTTACGCCCCAGGTGGAAGTGGAGTGGCATTTGCCCCAGGTGGTGGAGGAGCGTCAGGTATGCGGTTTACTTTTTTCTCCCTTCTCATTAACCTACTTATTATGTTTCATATTTTAAAAAGATAATAGTTTATAGAGCATGTATAATTTGCTGTAGAAAGGGCGACAGTTATATGCATTTATCTGTTTATAACTTTATGGTTGAAGAATCGCTTTTTCGATATCATCTATTTTAGGTGGAGATGGTGGTGATATTAACGTTGGAGGTGGCGGTGTTGGATGTAATGGCGCAGATTCTGGAGAATGTAATGGTGACTCCAGTGAGCAAGGCGCCACAAGGGGATATGGGGCAGGTGCCTCAGCCCCTGCTCCAGGATTCCCAGGCGCAGCTGCCCCTGCTCCACACGCTCCTTACATGCCAGCTGCCGCTCCTGTGCCCCCTGCAGCTGCACCGTCTCCAGGATTCGCTCCAGCCCCTCCTCGTGCTCCACAAGCACCACTACCGCCCGTGTACAGCCCACCAGTTCCATCACCACGAGCACCAGTTCCAGCACCAGCACCGGCACCAGCCCCAGCACCGGCACCAGCACCAGCACCAGCACCAGCACCAGCACCAGCACCAGCACCGGCTCCAGCACCTGCACCTGCACCTGCACCGGCTCCAGCACCAGCACCAGCACCAGAAACCCCTGACACCAGTGGAGAAGGTAACGGAGGTGATATCGGTGATGGTGGTGATAACGGCGACGGTGATAACGGTGACGTTGATAATGGCGGCGGTGATAACGGTGGCGGTGATAACGGTGATGGGAATAATGGCGGCGGTGATAATGACAGCGGTGCTGATAACGGCAACGGGGGTGACAACGGGGGCGACAACGGGGGTGACAATGGTGGGAGCTGTGACGCAAATGGCAATGGTAACATGAAAGGCAAAAATACCTGTAACGCAGCTTAAGGTGAGGAACTGAATGCCACCTTATAATTTTTGGGAAGCAGAAAAATTACGTTTCTTTCCAAATTACCTCGAACAATACCATACGGAAGATGTTTTCTTTATTTTGTCAATAAATATCCTTTACCCCCAACTTAATTATTTGCCGTGAAGGAGGTTGAGTTGATTTATTTATTTTATGATGATACTTACTTATTTCATTAACTTCGTAATTTACTATTCGAACTACTCCTATATTTCCAGTGCCAGCATGAATTTAAAAATTATTCTTATTCTATTCCGTAGAAAAAGCATAATTTTATCCTTACCTGGATCAAAGCCCAATTATCAATTTCGACTGAATTCCATAACATTTTAATATTGGAAGTTGGATCATTCGGAATCGACATGACGGTTCATTTACGGATTATTTTTTGCACGAATTAATATCTTTCTTTTTGTTTGTATTACTTTTCTTTCTTCTAATATTTCCCCCCTCATTTATTTCTTCTTTGCATTTTAGATCTACGAATTGGCGGATTGAATGCAGAGGAATGACAGGCAAGATGAAGTTTACTACTTACTCGAAGAGCATTGAAATGTGTTGTTTTGTTATTTATATCATGTAATTATTTATTGTGTTATTTATTATCACTATTTATTTTCCATTCCATATTCTTAGCCTGATGATGAAATGAAGAGACAGTTTTACTGCTTCAGATGTGGTAGCTCATTTGAAAAAAATACAATTACTAATTGTGATATTACATGTTGTGATTTTGTGGGACATTAAATCAAATGATATGTCTGTTTTGCTTAGGTTATCCTTACTTTAATACGTGAATAAAAATATTTGAAACACTACAAATATAATTCAAGACTGATTCACTTTACTCGAGTTACTACTTATTAAGTAATTGATTACTAATTGAAAGTGTGAGTGAGTAAATACGCGAGTTGGTGAGTGAATATGTAAAATATCTGTCGGAAATATGAGAAAGTGAATAATTGAGTCAGTGAGTGAAAGAGTGAGTGAGTGACAAAGTGTTTAATTTGTCAGTGTACTTTTAATATACTAACAGTTTAAAATATATTAACCCGTTGACTACTGAATTCTCCCATTCTCATTAAATTGATGCAGGGATCACCCGGTTCCCGTAGGCAACGGGTTAATGATCCTAGAGACTGATCAGTGCACCTTGGTAAATTACTGCGGCATCGGTGTTTTTAGTGCACACGTACAAAAAAAAAAAAAAGAGAGAATCATCACAGTACATTTTTTTAAAATAATAAATGTGGATATAATAAAAAGGAGTAGGAATTCTGAGAACTTGCTATGAATGGGATAAAAGTATTAATATACAGATATTCTAATATGTCAAAAAAAAAATTACAATAGAAATTTGAGCCTCGATAGCTTTCAAAATTGTGAATTAATCAGAATATGGTTCGGGATTGTAATACTACAACTAATCATCTATATTTCAGCGAAAACCCCATCCGATTTAGTTCACTAGTCACAAAGAAATAGGGATTTTTGAAACGTATGTCATAAGTCACAAAAGAGAGACGCATGAAGCACAATTAACAATTCCACTAGCCTTTCAAATGGTTTGAAAAGGAACTTACTGTTTTGTTTTTATCTGCTATAATTACTATGGCAATGCTTCATTAATCATCATAATTATCAAGACAAAATTGTATAAGACAAAATTTCAAAATATGAAAAAAAAAATTGATATTTTGAAATTTTGTCCCAAACGAAATAAATCATGAATGTAAATATATAAGCAGTTTTCAGTCTTAAACATGTTGCATACCTGCCAAACCTGAAAAGGGAACTTAATGTTTTGTTTTTATCTGCTATAATTACTATGGCAATAGTTCATTAATCATCATAATTATCACCGTTGTTCTTGTTGTTATTTTGGGGGATATTTGGATATTATATCCAAAACGAAATAAATCATGAATGTAAAAAGAAAAAGCAGTTTTCAGAGTTCTAAACATGTTGCATACCTGCCAACCCTCCATATCGAATGATAAGAATCTTGCGAGGCAAAATTAGAAATACAATGTACATTGTATGCTTTCACACAGAAGTTTTCAAGACAAGAGAGAAATCTGGGGCTTTTCACATTATTTTGAAGGTGAAAGATAGGAATCATTCCTCTGAAATAGGAATTGTTGGCATTTATGATGTTGGTCATTTGTAATTGAAAGTGAATGATTCAGTAAAAGTTTAAACCTGTTTAATAAAATGACCTGTCTTGATCTTTTAAGGAAGATCATCCTTACATTATCATTTACCTTTGTTAACTTAATGGTATGCTAAAAATTTGAATATGTAAGTAAAAACGTCTATTGTGAACAAAACACTCCCATTCATGTGGATGCCAAAAACATCCAAGTGACAAAAGATGGAAAAATGCTTTACATAAATCCCTACTTCTTCCTGACTATTGGACCAAATCGGACGGGGTCTTCACTGACTGGTAGAGAAATAGTTATAGTTTCATAATCTAGTATGACTTGTCATATTGCAAAACGATTTCTTTCTAAGCGATACCCGAATGCCGATTGTGATTTTTTTTTCTGTGACATACTGTGCAGCACTGAGAGACAGTCGTACAGCGCAACTATGTGTGGGCGCCCCGTCCGTGGGGGTGTATGTGTATGTGTGTATGCGTGCGTCGGGGGGAGGGGGGGGGGGGAGCTGTGAGCGAGGGAGTGAGGGATGGAGGCTCACATTATGATTAGACTGCGTCAAAATGAGAAAGAGACAGTTGTTTACACATAGTGACGATTGAGAGATAGATAAACGAGAAAGAATGATTTTGAAGAAAAAAATGACAGCAAAATTATCATGAAGTGACAAAGTATTTTAAATAACACACTGCTCCACTAAAATATGTATGATGATCCATATGTACCAATGTTTACAGCATGAGTCAGGCATCATTAATATATAATAGTTCTTCCATATTATATTTTGGAGAATAATCAAAATTTAATATTCCTTTCACTGATTCCTTTTCTCTGAGGTGACTGGCATAGCAATATTTATAATATATCCATACTTTCAATTGGTGCCTCGAAAAGAGTGCATGGTATATTTGATTTATATCCTACAAGAGTAAGCCTAGATAGATTTTTCAAAAAATAGAATCAGAGTAGACCTGCATACATGTACACTGAGAGGCTCGTCACGCACAAACATTATCGCGATACATTGTCGAGATATCGATAGCTTCGAAATATCCAGAATAACACATATAGGGGTATTCTGTACCAAATTACCTGAATATCCATCCATTAAGATAAAACTGATCTTACAATGTAAATTCTAATTGTGACACATGTTAAACGATATTACCGTAAAGGTGAATAGGAAAATCGAAGTGGAACAGCAGCCAAATAAAATCCAAAATGCATTTTTTACATGATTTTTTTTCTCTAGAATGATGCACAATTTCTACTTCATCCATGATGACTAAAAAAAAATTGAAAGACTCTTTGCAATTTATGGGGAAAAATTAAGTCCAAAATTCCAATTCCATTTGTTTGTTTAAATTCCCCTTATTTTTTCTATTCACCCCTTAATATAATATAAAGATATTGCATGCCCTGTAGTTCGATATAGAAAACATATGAACCTTCAAAATCAAACATAATTTTTTTTTTTTTTAATCGAAGCTGCAGGCCGAGGTTGAAATATAGGAGGTGTGAAGGGATAACTGCACTGCTTGTATCAATATAAGCGAATGGTAAATATACAAATCACTGATGTGAATATACATCTCACAGATCATTTATACATGTACCTAACCAGGATACATTGTCTGCAGCTAAATGTTATTGCGCTTGTATATAGCATCACACTAATTTTTGAACGTACGAGTTTATTATGTACATGTATGTCACAAAATGTTACTCACGTCGAACTTGATATAAAGGCTAATTATAAAGTGATGCATAATATTCTTTTTGATTGTTCTTCAAAAAATGATATTACGTGTATTTTTTGTTTTCTGAAATTATTCAGGTTGTTGTTTCTGGTTAAAAAAAAAAAAAAAATATATATATATATATATATATATGGCTGATTATCTGAGACAATGGTAATTTATTTATCCCACATTAAAAGTGTGTTAATTTCCATTATAAATATGAAAGAGAAACAAGAAAGATAAACAAAAACACATTCCGCAATATTTTTAGTATCCTAACATGACCATTAATGAACCTTGCCGACTCAGTAATCACAATGTTGATCTGGTGTGTAGTATCAATGTATCGGTAAAAAAGTATTATAACATGAATGTTGATTTCATTGACGTATTAAAAGCAAGTCTCTTTAACTATACCCTAAGTAATTCAATTGTGATTAGTCTAGTGTCATTTCTGAATTGCACCGTTTCTGCAATGTCCATTTAATACTCTTTTGCTGATTAAAAAAAAATAGAAGTGAAAAACTTTTGATCTATGTAGCCATATGACTCATCCCTGGATTATAATATAAGCTCAAGTTAGGAGAAATACGTAGCCCACGATCTTTGAGCCTAAAAACACGTGTCTTCCCAGGCCGAGAGAATGTCTGCTAAAAATGGGCGTGTGAAATTTGATTTATGAAATTAAGATAATATGGAGGTCTCTATTGCTCTGGAATTGTATTGTTTTCTGTTTTGACCGCCGAACCAATCCCATGGTCATTTTTGAAATTTTCTTGTAGATTAATCTTGATTTTTTGCACATGTCATTTGATTTGAATGAGATTGTACAAACTGTCCACCCAAATTTCATGTGATTTCGTGTACGTGAAGTTTGAAAATGAATTTGATTATAAATACAGCAATATTGGAGGATAACTGTATCATTTGCTCATTCGAGCCATCGGGGAAAGACAGACAAGCAACAGGAGAGGAACGAATAATCAAAATATTGGAATTTCGTATTCAACGAGTAAGTAAATTTTCATCACGATATGCATGCCTATACATGGCTCTAGTAAAGATATATTATATCTCACAGCAAAAAAGAGTATTACATCTCACAAATGATGTATTCAGTATATAATTAAGTTTTTTTTATGTAGGGCTAACTTCAGCTAAATGAAAGACAAATCCGAAATGCAATTCCAGTTTTGTCCAAGTATGTGATTAAAATAGTGCAATGATCATGAACGTAGACTATAAATGAATCAAGTTTATAGAGCATGTTGATTTTCAAATGGATCTCTTTTCTTTTTTATTTAACTTGATTTTTCTTTGCTTCTGTTTAGACACCTACCAGCATGAAGCCGGTAACAGTGTTTGCTCTCCTGGCATGTCTGGTGTTCGCGATAGACAGCACCATGGCAGCTCCGAGGATGGCTAAGAGTAAGTATTGTCTGAAAAAAAAAACAAATTTCTCACTCCTCCCTCCATTTTTCTTTCTAACTCCCTCGTTAATGTACTTTTGATGTGTAGATGTACTGACCAACTATGTTAAATTATCATTTTAAGGTTGATTAATGGATAGATATTTCACATTGAATCAAACAAATTAAATTAGTTTGGAAAATATCTTCCTTCCATGAACACAAATCAAAATGTATAGCTTTTACAGTTTGCCAGTAAATTACTACAAATATACGTGTATATATGCCTTCCGCATCCTATAATTCCTCTAGATATGTGTAATAATATAACCATTCAAACTAATCGAAACGTTGATGTGTGGCTTTTAGGAGATGGTGATTCCTGTGACGGGGGTAATGGAGAAGGTTGTGATGGAGGAGATGGCGGGGGAAATGGCGGTGGAGATGGTGGTGGAGATGGATGCGACGGTGGCAACGGAGATGGATGTGATGGCGGTGACGGTGGCGGTGACGGTGGTGGTGACGGGGGTGGTGACGGGGGTGGAGATGGCGGTGGCGACGGCGGTGGCGATGGCGGTTGTAATGCAGGAGATGCTGACTGTGGAGGCGGGGACGGTGGAGATGGTGGTGATGGTAGTGGAGGAGGAGGTGGAGGCGGAGGAGGTGGAGGCGGAGGAGGGGGTGGAGGAGATGGAGGTGGTGGAGATGGAGGTGGTGGTGACGGTGGTTGTGGTGGCGGAGATGGCGGTGGAGGAGACGGTGGATGTGGTGACGCAGGCGGAGACGGTGGTGAAGCTGATGGCGGCGATGGTGGTGCTTCTGGTGGTGGTGGAGGTGGTAGCAGCAGCAGCAGCAGTGAGGAAGAAGGTGATGCAGAAGTAGACACCGGGGATACAGGAGGGTGTGATGGTGGCAATGGAGGTGATGGAGGATGTGACGGAGGATGTGACGCTGGAGACGGCGGTTGTGATGGAGGAGATGGCGGCGATGGCGGAGACGGAGGAGGAGGAGACTGCAGTGGTAATAATTGTGGAGGCGGAGATGGTGGTGATGGAGGAGGAGACTGCGGTGGCGGAGACTGCGGAGGAGATGGCGGCGACGGTGGTGGCGACTGTGGCGGAGATTGTGGAGGAGGTGACGGTGGTGGGGATGGAGGATGCGGAGGTGATGGCGGTTGCGATGGAGGTGACGGTGGAGATGCAGGAGGAGTTTCTGGTAAGTTTAGAATTAAAAATGGCAGCAACATTTATTTATTTTATCAGGTGCATTTTTTATTCACACGAAGTCATATAAAATGTACATATATAAATTTTCATTCCTATATTAATATAGATATTATGACAATTAATACTGGAAAAATATGACTCCACGCATCATTAGCATTTGGATCAGTTAACAGTGATAATAAAAAATGAAATATCCTAACAACCAGTATCTCCTGTCCTTTTCCGACCACTTTGTCCTCAGCTCCAGATGGTGGTGGAGGATGTACAGGAGGAGGAGGAAGTAGTAGCAGCAGTGAAGAAGAGTGCGACAGTGGAGATGGAGGCGGCGGTGGCGACGGTGGCGACGGTGGTGACGGTGGCGGTGACGGAGGTGGTGACGGTGGTGGAGATGGTGGTGGAGATGGCGGCGGTGACGGTGGTGGTTATGATGAAAGTAGTGTCAACCCCGGTGGCAGTGTGAATAATGTATTTCCTCCTTCTCGCCCACAATACTTCCCCATATATATTCCCAAATGGGTTGGTGGACAGAGTGGAGGGACCGATGGTGGTGATGGCGGTGACGCCGGCGATGGAGGAGACGGGGGAGACGGCGGTGACGGCGGTGACGGTGGTGATGGTGGTGATGGTGGTGGTGGTGATGGTGGTTGCGATGGCAACGGAGGCGAAGGCTGCGGCGGTGGTGGTGGTGATGGAGGCGGTGGTGATGGAGGCAATGGTGGAGATGGTGGTTGCGACGCTGCTGGTGGCGACTTGTGTGATGCTGGTGGAAATGGTGGTGGTGGAAACGGCGGCGGCAATGGCGGAGGAAACGGCGGAGGTAACGGTGGTAAGAAAAGCGCGAGAGTTCTACCTTATATACATTATTACCTACTTAATGTCCACGATCAATATTGATAAATATCTTAAAGTAATTCATTAAGGAACAATCTTTATAATAAAGTCTAATGAAATGGAATGCTAATTATGAGTTGCAGTCAAATATCAAATTTGGAACAAGTATGTTTATTGAACTCATGAATTAGGATTCTTTTGAACATAGAAGCAAAATTTCATCACATTATGATATAGATCATTTAAAGATTAAGGTTATTATTGTTATTTCCTATAGTTATGTCTATATTACGAAGAAGAGATGGAATGCAACGAAATATTCATAATTAACTATACATGTATTTGATTGATTTACACAGGCACAACCAGACTCGGATGCACGAAGTGCCCCGCGAATATGGTCAAGCAGTACAAGGTGTGCGGCTCGGACGGGAAAACATATGATAGTCCATGTCATCTCAGCTACGAAGCCTGCTCTAAAGGAAACAAGAAGCTTGCAATGACTAAACTGGGACGCTGTTAAAACACTAGTAAGTTTAATGTTGATATGAAGTAGCTAACGCATATAGATTAACTTTTCGTCGTGCTTCATTTTTCCTATATTTCGTAGTACGGTATTTTCATTTTAAAAATCATCATAATTTATATGAATGTGAGATCAGGTTTCAATTGCTAGTCATTAGTTGAAAATGTATTCTTAACATCCCACTGAAAATGACCATTGTAATAATCCTGTACTCTTACAACCGTATCTAAATATTAAAAACCTGTAAGTTCCAACTTATCTATATTTACTTATTGTCTTTACTTGACAACTCTGATGATCTTGTCGGACAGATTTCCGATTTCAGAATTCCATATATAAAGCCATAATTTTCGGTTCAACATCTTTATACATATACAAATGTTCCACAGGTACTTTGTGATAATTAAATTTCCTTACATGTTTAAAACTGCTATATTTTAGCCTAACGGTTCATTATTCTTTTCATTATTCCCTCACATTTATGTAGGAAACATTGATGACGTGCACCCATCTAGCCCATCAACGCAAGTCGACAAATAAAAATGTATTTTAATTCTGTATGATGTACTAAACCTAAAATGGAATAAGAGCTGTAGGCGAAATGCAGCGTATAAGAATTTATATGATTTTAGTTAAATCGCACGTTCAGCCTCAAAATGGTGAGATATTTTGCCATAATAGTGTGAAGAAATATTTCATATTTCTGTATTTAATCTATGTTTTATGTCTTACTTAAATAACTTAATTTGCCCTTTCTGTCATTTGATTTCTTTTGTTGTCCAATTTTTGTACTCTGTGCTATTTCGCTTTGTTTTGTTTGGTTTTGGTTTGTTTTTGTTTTCTTTTGTTGTATGATTTCGTTACTAGTGTGTCTTATTTATTTGCATTCATATGCATAGAAAATTAAAGTTGTTTGAAAATCTAACAAGGTCTCATCCAAGCAGTTCTTTTCTTACCGTTTGTTTTTTACATCATGAAGTATGCTTTTACACTTGTTTGCTTATGTATTTCTGTAAAAGTTGCCTAACATTTTTATACACACTCTATAATATTTACCCCTACTTACATTTTGTTAAATAATTGTGTATTTTGTTATTCATTTTTTGTATAAAAAAGTCACCCACCAAAGGAAGTTCCTATGTTTATACATATGACATGACGTTTCAATGGCCTTTTATACAGGTCAGTGTGCTCACCATGACAGAAATACGTGAGGATGATGATGATGGTGATGATGGTGATGGTGGTGGTGATGATGATGATGATGTTGTAGTTAATGGTGGTGGCAGTTGTAATGATAAAGATGCCGATAATGATGATGATGATGTTGATGATGATGATAATAATAATGATTGTGTTAATGCTGATGATAGTAGTAGTATAAAGTATAAAGGCACTTGTAAATACAAATAAGATATGAACTGCTAGTTTACAACATACTTACACATTACCACTAGTGAATCGTGCAGTAAAGAACCAGCAACTATTTCCTTGTTTTGAGTAACAGTCGCTTATTTCATTATCACATCTAATAAAAAAATAGAGCAAACAACATGTTCTCTGTGAAGTTAGATTATCAACACGATAAAAACAAATTTTAGAAAAATCAACTCAAGGCAATTTCAATAGCCCTGTCTATCTCCTTTAGAAATGTGCGAACATTACAATGATGTATTACGTAATCCGAACCTGATTTCTATGAGCAGTACAATAGGCCTTTGAAATTGCCCTTGAGTTTATTTTTCGAAAGTAGTTTTTATCGTGTTTATCATTAAATTCTGTTGTCTCTCGTCAAACTACATAGGCCCTACATGTTACAAAAGCACAAATCCACTATAGGATCCAAACGGAGAGAAGGTACACGCATTTCTTAATAAACTGCTAATTCATCACACCCTCCTTACCGTCACCATTTCTCTATTCCATTGTTTTAATATCTCCATATAAAACCAAAGTCATGTATTAACAATAATTTAAACATCATGACTGGTTCCTAACCCTTTCCATATATTCATGATATTAAAGCTGTCATGGAAGGTAGGAATCTACTTGGGAATGAAGATGACGTAGTTTTGGGTGAGGGTGTAATCATCAAACTACAATTTTCCTCGTGCAATATTGGTTAGAAAAACGTAAATTCGTCAGATGAAAGCCCTATAATAAATTAGTTATATATTACAACAAAAATAAACAAACAACCGATAAGTTGAAAAATAACAGGGTCCTCACAATTCTACATAATTTATTTGCAAAGATTTTTTAAATTACGAAATTATAGGGAAGAATTATTCAGAAAATCTAGCCGCATGAAAATCAGATTTTTTTTGTTGTTGTTGATATTTTATAACTCAAATCGTTGTAAAGTAGCAGATTCTCTTTTTTGCCTATTTAACAAATTTCTCTCCATCACATTGGCCTTTCATTTGCATGACCTTGGAATTGACCTCGCTATAAAGAAGGAAACTCTGACTTTCCGTAAAAAGCTTTGAGTGAGGATTTTATTAAATGTAAGTCTATAAACTTGATTCATCCAAATGGAGCAGATGGAAACTACTTCCGTTCCTAACCCACCCCATCCGCCCCCTCTCCTGACAAAAAAAAAAAAAAGAGAAGGACGTAAGGATAAAATAAGTATTAATTAGAGTGAGATGACATGACAAATTTCAACATTTTGAAAATGGTATAAAATGCAAATTCATTACAAAATAATGAATTAAGATGATTTAGATCATCTTATGACATGTCCTAGTTCAACAACAGACGTGATCATCAGTGCTGGGTTTTTTCAGTTACTGATCATCGATTTCGTAACCCCCGCGCGAAGATGTCAGTTTATTCCGGATTTACAGCAAATCCAGTCACGTATCAATAGGGCCCTTCTGAAGTGCAGGCGGAACTTACAAATCCAGAAATGAGAATAAGAAATGTTCTCTCTCAAGGATATACTTCTCTTTGTCTCGGAGATGGATCTGCAAACAATTGTGCTCGCCTTAAATGTCACATTTGATCAGTATAAATCAATGTTAAGATGAAGAAAATGTTCCAGTTTTCATGTAAGGCATAACAGATTGGTAGATTGTAAAATCACGTAGAAACTGAAGTTATCATTGTTTAAAAGAATTATCGTAGATATCTTAATATGAGCTTGATTATACAATGAAAACAAAAACAATACAAATAATACTTAATTGAACAACATCTTTCATAGTTACTATGGATACAGAAAGCTTCTCTTATGTCAAGCAAACTGCCAAATAGAGTTTCTGAATCATATAAATATAGGCGATGTTACAACGACAATAACCACTTTTTTCCAGTCGTGAAGTCCACCAGCATACAAAATCGAAGAAAGCACAACGTCTAAGAAACATATTTGTGTAGTGCAATAATTATTCATTGAATCGTAAGTACATTGCATATTATGTTCTTAATTATGTTTCATATAGTGTAAAGGACGAAAATAGAAGATAGATGTGTGCCTTTAAATGAAGAACAATTCAAACCTTATATCAAATTGGCAATTGTTGCAAATATTAGCAATAATGGTTCAAATGCTTCATACAAGTACAACCACGAAATTCATTTTCATGTTGTTATATCGTCAAGTTAAGTATATTCTGATTTTGAAAATAATATGCAACTATAAAGTGATTAATTTCAGAAGAAAATAAATACATTTGTCAATAACAGTATCGAATGACTCTGCTCAGTAAGGCTAGAATGGAGGTTATATATTATTTGATACCCCTTTTTTTGTGTGTCGAGTCTGTAATTATCACGTTATCGCCGTGTTCTGTTCGAACAGAAACAATTGTGAATTCGTCAAGATGAATGTTCTAAAAG
Source organism: Heliocidaris tuberculata (assembly GCA_025618425.1). Classification (NCBI taxonomy): domain Eukaryota; kingdom Metazoa; phylum Echinodermata; class Echinoidea; order Camarodonta; family Echinometridae; genus Heliocidaris; species Heliocidaris tuberculata. The sequence goes on along the minus strand of CM046832.1, from coordinate 24,364,519 downwards.
CTTTAGCACTGCTGGGTTTGCTGGTGATAGCCGCTGATCTCTCTGCCGCAGCCCCTCGAGGTAAGGATAGAAAAACCTTAGTGACTATATCATAATCTAACTCCACAAAAAAAATAAAAAATAAATAAAGAAATAGAGAAACACAGTTCATGAAATCAGCTGCCACAAATGCAAGTCATGGTTGAATGTGTTCAGATGGCCATCTGAATACCGATTTATTTAGTTGAAATCAACACGGTCAGTGTAAATGTATCCTAAATTATATTCCTCTAAAATGTTAATTTCAAATTTAAACATCACAGGATCTCTTAAATTATTTGTAAACAGAGTGCCCTATGAAAAAGAGCGCTAATGATATAAATCATTATTAGAAATGGTATATAGGCCTATGTTATAGGCCTGGTTTCCTGAATGAGAACAGATTGTAAACGAAGAAAAGTATTATGAAATAGATCGAATCCAACCATAAAATGGAATAAAATATTTCTTATGTTTAGTATCTTTTATATAATTGTGAAAGTTAAATAATATATTTGTTGTGTATGCCATTAGAAAAACGTGACGACAATGGCAATGGATGTGACAACGGGGCGTCTGACTGTGGCTCCTCTGATCCATGTTCAGCCGATCCCAGTGCCTGTGCTCCGGCAGCTCCTGCACCGGCCCCAGCCCCTGCCCCACGGGCTCCAGCTCCCAGACCAGTTCCTCGCGCCCCAGCACCAGCTCCTCGTGCTCCAGCTCCTCGCGCACCGATGCCTCAACCACGAGCTCCGCCAGCAGCAGCTCCACTACCGAGGGCCCCTGCGAGAGCACCCGCAAGAGCTCCTGCTGCTCCTGCATTCGCCCCTGCTGCTCCCGCATTCGCCCCTGCAGCACCAGGAGTCTACGCGGCATACGATGGAGCAGATGGAGCTGATGGTGCAGACTATGAATATGGCTACGAATATGACTATTATGGAGGCAGCAGCGAAGAAGGATATGGAGGTATGGTTACATTTTAATCGTCATAACTTTGGCAAAATAATAATAAAAACAAAAATAGCCTCTAGACAGTGGTGTAAGGGGTGCAAAGGGTGGCATTTGCTCCTCAGTGATATCGTTCAAAATTAAGCAAATGCTGAGCAAGATAAAAAAAATAAAATAAATTAAACTAAAGGGGAGATGAAGATCAGAAGAACATGACAAGACCCCCTCCCACAATTCACCGATTGGTCGCTCCTGATCTTCATCTCCCCTTTAGTTTAATTTATGTCTTTTTTTGTATCTTGCTCATTTTCATTGATGAGGAGTAGATATATATATATCTACTCCTCATCAATGAAAATGCCTTAAAATTACACAGGTGGATGCGGTGGCGACAGCAGTGAAGAATGTGGAAATGGTGCTGTTGGTGGTTCAAGTGGAGGCAGTGGTGGTGGAGGAGGTGCTGACGGTGCTGATGGCGGAGACTACGGCTCTGCTGCAGGCGGTGGAGCAGCTGCAGCTCCTGGAGGTTTCCCTGCTGCCTCTCCTTCTGGTTTTCCTGCTGCTGCTCCAGTTCCACGTGCTCCTGCTCGAGCACCCTCTCCTCGGGCCCCTGCTCCTCGTGCCCCAGCTAGAGCACCCTCTCCTCGAGCCCCTGCTCCTCAAGCTCCTGCACCTGCTCCTAGGGCACCTGTTTATCGGGCTCCTGCACCTGCTCCTAGGGCACCTGTTTATCGGGCTCCAGCACCAGCGCCAAGGGCTCCAGCACCAGCGCCAAGGGCTCCAGCCCCGGCTCCAAGAAGACCTATACCCCGTGCTCCAGCTCCAGCTCCAGCTCCAGCTCCAGCTCCAGCTCCAGCACCGAGGGCCCCTGTTGCACCAGCTGCTCCTGTTCCTCCTGCTCCTCCTGCTCCTCCTGCTCCTGAAGCGCCATCTGCACCCGAACCCGAGGGCCCCAGCGATGGAGATAATGGTGACAATGGATGCGGTGACAATGGAGATAATGGCGGCACCAGTAACGGTTGCGACACCACTACTGGGGACTATGGTATGACAACTTCACTAATCTCATTAATAAGACCAAAACTATCGCAGTGGTCTTCTTGAGCACCGTTACATGGACATCTAAAGTTTACATTACTTTTGATGGTATTCAAAAAACATTTAAAACAGAGAAAATTTGAATCTTTCTGCAGGAATATCAATCCTCATGCTTCCTTTTATCTAAAGATTTTCATAATTTATGGACATGGACATATGTTCGAGTTAAGGATTTACGAGCTTTTCGCACTATTATTTTATTTTTTTCAAATTAATGATCATAATGGTGTGTTAGCTTTAAAAAAACTTGGGGTTTGGAGAGAAGCTTGCTTTATTGAGAAAAAAGTTGAAATGTAGCTATTTCCATTCGATGATGCCTACCTTTGGAAGGCATAAGCCAAATTCTATTATCACGATGTCATGGTCTACCAGAATTCTCCTACTAAACAAGCCAATTATTGATAAGAAATCCGACTTCCTTCCGAATGCAGAAGACCTGAGGCACAACTGTCAGCCCTGTCCCAACAACTTCGTAAGGCAAACCGTGAGAGTGTGCGGTACAGACGGACAGACATACAGGAGTGCATGTGACCTTCGTTACTCTGCCTGCATCAGAGGTGATCTCCTCCTATCTAAAGCACGGGATGGACCCTGCTAAGGTCGGTATAATATTATATTACAATCTACTACCATTAGTATATTTTGAATAAAAAGGAAGCAGAAGGATTGATGTTTCTTGGCAATTGTTCAGAGTTTCAAGAATATTGCATTTGTAGACAGAAGGTTGAAAAAAAATAATGATTCTACATCACCGCGATTGTTTTATGTGTCATATTCTACTGTTAAAACAGTGGGGCATAAAAATACAATATAAACCGGGGGGGGGGGGATGATGATGGGAATTTCTTTTTACAAAGCTTAATGTTAAATAATTGCTTTGTTCTGCAATAAAATACGTCATTATTGACGCCAATTACGTTATATTCAGTTCTTGCCGTAATTATGTAAATTCAATATATATGCGAGGCCGAATTACTCCAAACCCTTTGTACATGTTTTGAGCATGTTACGAGATCAAATGAAAGTCATTATGAGGGTAGACGAAATTTGGTTGCTGTCGTGAGTGAATACGGCGGTGAAAGAGAGCACCTGCTTATGGAATTACACTCCTTCCCTTAAAAAGTGCATATCAGTCTATGAAACGGACACTGACATACTCATCGCACACAAGGTGTACTAAAAAAGTTGTGGTCTATGATATAAAACATATATTTTCAACCTATTTTTTTTTCTCTTTATTTTTTTTCCCCAACAGTTACCATCTTCAAGGACATGCACCTGAACAGACGTTCTAATATCCCTGGTTCATATAGGGTCGGATTATCGCGAAATTCGCCTCATTTATTTCCTTGATAATGCAGACTTCATACCGTATCATATGACGGCTCATTATATGAAAGATTATTATCATGCAATGTTAATGGGATGCTTCTAAATATGGGAGTGGGGTAACATGTATCCATCTAAGAAGGAAATTATTTTACACATTAGCATATCGGATATATATCTGATCGACGACAAATTTGCCATTTGTTTTTAAGTTAAACTGGTGATGACTTGAATACCACAATATGCTTCTTCCATATTCTTGTAGAAATAATTGATTGGGAAAAAACAGATTACGATCGTTCTTACTTTCTTATATACTCACGCTTCTTATATTATCGCCTGTTCTAACATTCCTTTATTTGTATTATTTGTAATAATTTTGTTATTATTTATTTATCATTTATTGTATTGAGTATACGAAACAAATAAATGATCGAAAAATGAATACAATTGAGTATGTCTGTTTTCAGGACGTGTTTCTTAGGAGAAAAGGAACATGGGTGAGGATATATATCTTTGGGCGAGAGTATGGGTGTGTGTGTTTGCTCATGAACTTGTATGTACATGCATAAATAGTATGTAGACCTCATCAAAATTAAAGGGGAGTTTCTTAAAATGAACGTAGAAGAGGGAGAAGAGATAAAGGAAATGTGAAAGAAGTAGAGATTATACAAGTTGGAAATTAAGTGTGAGGAATCGTTTGGAAAGAGAGAGAGAGATAGTAATTATGGGAGGGAGCAATTTGAAGGAAAACGAGTCCTGCTGCACTTTATTTCAATACAAAATAATTTTTGTGCTTCAGATATACAGAACACCGCTTTATCAGTCAGTTATCAAAGTTTTAGAGGAGGTAAATTGTGTTGTGAATTGAACACAATATGTGTATGGTGAAACCGAGAAAGCGAGAGGAAAAATAGATAAATGACGGTAATTGAAATATTTAGTTTATAGTCGTGTAAAGGCAGACGAATCTGAGAAACAGAGTGATGAAAGTTTGAGAGAAAACGGACAAATATCTGGGGAAAAAAGTTATTACAATGTGAGAGTTGAGATGATTAAATTTAGGAATTCTAAAGTTGGCAATTTGATCCTTCCACTGTAACATAATTCGGGACAACATTCCCCTCTGACGTACACTAAATTTTCTCACTTTATTTACTTTGCTCGCTTGCTTCGCTCGCTCCTTTTAACAAACCTGAAAGTTGACAGCTCACTCTCAATTTCCAATTAAGGTTTTCATAATGTGTCTTTCTACTCTTTTGTTGATAGAAGCTGAAGGATTTCCTTCAGTCTCGTGGATTTGATTCAATCTCTCCCCTGTGCTTGTCCAGTGGGTGATGTCCCCGTAAAATGGCGGACGTTGATCATGTTGGCACAATCGCACCCTGAAATTGCTCTCCTCCTCCCCATATCATGTCAGTGATGATGTTGATATAACTGTTAGTCCTCTTTGCTTTCTCCTTCCACATCTCTTCCCACGATTAGTTCAGGAAAATGTCCTCCTCTTGCTGTGGTTCCAAGGTGAACTGCACTTACGCAGGAACGATCGGCCTTACACAGTTCGCTTAATTAATGTTCCTTTTGTGTGATCTGCCATCAGGTGAAGAACTTAGGGTTTTGGCTGACATCCCAAGACACTAGAAGTCGAGGTTAAAAAATTTGCAGCGGCGTTAGTATGGTAACCTACAGGCAGTGCCGAACAGTGCACTTAACCCAAGAATTCGCATTGATTTGACCTCGCTTTTCTGTTGAATGAACACGATGTTTCGGTGAAACCGCTGGGGAAGTGTCGAAGCAAAACTGCTATAACTTTGGCATATGACCATGAATCTGAATGATCTTAATGGTTTTGAAAATGGGAATCAGCAGATTAACTAGTCATCATATTTTTTTTTTCAAAATCGATGGAAAAACGGGGACAAACGTACAAGAAACATTACATTAAAAATACAAAATAAAAGTCCAAAATATGCATTAAAATTACACATTTCTAATCGGAAAACAAAAGAGATATTGGAGTATGTCATTAATCAGATATTAAAGATACTTTGTGTGAAATATCATTTTCTAAAAAATATGCATCCGAAAATGTCTGTAAAAAATCAAATGCAATGCATTTTCGTACCTTGAATCCGAACGCTGATCTACCGAGTCGCTTTCCGTGGCGATGACGTCATTCTCAATAATACAGTCCCACATTATGCTAATTCTTGTTGGGTTTGAAACATAAAACGGCTTTCACGTGATTTCGTGGGGGAAAATGTAATCTTTGGAAGATTTGAAATTTGAAATGCCTCAGAAATTCATAGCAAATATATATTTACGGAAATAAACCTGAAATAAACTAGTTATCGACCTCATGGCTTTACCGTTTACCATCGACACAGCACTGACATGTACTTAGTAAACTCTCATGTCGTCTGCTGCAGCAGCTGAACCAGTGCTGTTTGGCTGTGTGTGCCAGGTCAATGAGGTCATCGATCTGGTGTGGAACAGGAGGAAGGGGAGCTTCTACTTTGACACGATGATTCTATTTATAAAATCTACTACTACTTCTACTGCTGCTGCTGCTGCTGCTACGACTTCATTGCTAGTCCACTGATTTTGATCAATCATGAAAATAAAATATGCAGTAGCAGTAGTAATAAGAGAAATGTTATATTAATAATCGGGGGGGGGGGTACAATGTACATTTTTCTTTCAAGGGGGGTGGGGCAGGGGCTGGATGTGCCCCCCTAAATCCACCACTGATAATAATAGTAAAAGAAATAATTATGATAATGATAATAATAATTACATGTATTCTGTCATTATTATTATGTGTAAATACGCCCTTACCTGTCTTTCTTTGGCAGTTTTCTCCAGGTACCACCGTCTGCCGACACTTCTGCGCTGCAGTGCCTCGAACAGGTGATCGTGTTATGTAATAGTGCGCATGCGCGCAGTCTGATTTCTAGCCATGACGTCATTTTTTTTTTCAGGTTACTGTTCCTACACAGTTTTCAGTTTGTGAAAATAACCCAATATATTTTCCATTATATCTCCGAAAGTAAGGCTTCGGCACGGCGAAAATTTCGTCACGAGGTCCGTAAAAGTCTCAAGAATATGTATGTACTTGATAATGAATATTGAGCGAAACGTCAGGATTTGTCTGTAAATAATCTGAGGGTAGTTTTGAAGGACAACAAAACATGAAAGGTTTGATAAAATGAAAAGTAATTCATCATTTTATTTTTCATTTCATGTGCACATTGATATGACTCTTTCAAATCATTCCTGAAATTCTGAGCGAAATCCGCCAACAAACAATGGAGAAACGAGAGGGGGAAATTTTGGTAAAAAGGTGAACTTCTGAACGTGAGTGCTTCGTTGACCGTTACAGATTCAAAACGATTTAGGTCTGAACGGCGAGTTAATTGATCTCCTCCTCTCCGACTGCCTATCTTTGCTCTATCTGTATACTTTCAATTTCTAAAGTACGGTGTGTCTACGCAATGAATGCGGTAGTCATGGTAGTATATGGGTACATACACTTGAGCTATGAACTTTCCCACCAGACCATTTGGCCAGGCTGCGCTGACAATAAGTACAATAAGGATAGGCTTCATTGGTTCCATTGCTCTCTGATCATTAATTTATGATGGCTGCCAGTAGTAAGTCAGTAAAATAATAAAGGATTTTTTTCACCCTCCGTTCTGTTCACAATCGAATAAAAAGTTGAATCTAAATATTATTGTCCTACACTATCTATGTATTTACTAATGAGTACTTTGGTAACAACAGTTTGGAAGGTAGATACATGGTACCTGCCCGACAACATAGGTCAGGTGACTCATATGAGTAGCAGTTGGTATTATTAAACACGTTTGTTTTCTAAACCGCTATTAACATGTTTATCCCTTTTCATAACTGTTTATTTAACTTTAATTTCCTTGTCATTTTCTTTCTTATCTACTTTTCATCCCTTGTTTACATCCTAGCTGTCTGTCCAGGTGTTTCCCTTATGCACAATCGTTTGCATATGAAGTTTTCTTATCAAATCATGCATACACTTTGTTATGAAAATCGTACACCATGTACTCATGTTACATGAGGTACTGTTCTATTCATTTTCAAGTCAGAAATGTTAAACTTTCTTATTGAGACTAGAACAAAATGGTGCTCACAATTCGTAGAGTATTATATCATAGGTGTTATGAATCTATGACACAAAAATAATAAAAGGTATGTACAAATTCGTTCTCTTTCTCTCTCTGTCTCAGTATTTAAGTATTTCTATTCCGCGCCCCCCCCCCCCCCCTCTATCTTATTAATAGCTCTAAAAACATATCATCTATATTAAGTACGAATAATGCTTACTTTTAGATTAACATATTTGATCTGCCTTTTTCAGTGTAAGAATGATAGAAAGCCATGCCCATTTGTTCATGCGTGAATCTCTATTTTAATCTCTATTCTTTTATTTTTCACATCTATTGCTTGGAAATAGATAAAATTTATTTCATCATCATGTTGCGTAGATCTAAAAGTGAATCAATCTAGAAATTCGCTACAATCTTCGCATATGTTGCAGTTTACTAACAGATGTTCCTATTGTTACATTTTATCATTCTGAGAAGGGCGCAGTCACTTATAAGCTGTCATATCAAGCAATGTCTAAGCCATGCTCATTTGACCATTGCTTTCTTGTGATATCAAGGCCATCGTTAGAGCAACGAGAGATCATCATGTTGATGTGTTTATGCTATCAGAAATATACCTAGGGAAATGCAAAGGAGTGAAAACGATGTCGTCTAGACTCATGGGCATCGCAATTTTGATTATTCAGTTTTAAAGTTTATCCCAAATGAATCAAATCTAACAAAGTTTCCGCCCAGTTCATGTGAAGATGATCATTTATTGGCATCGTTTATCCTGAGTTCTGAAATCGAGTATATAAAGAGAGGAGTATTTGACAAAGGCATCAGTCATTTTAATGAGCAGAGTACTCCTTAGGAAAGGAAAATAAGCAAATCTCCTGGTTATAAGCTCCGAAACTGTAAGTGCATTAATATTGATATGATTAATTAATTGTGTCTACTGACGTGGATGAATATGTTCGTGCGATTATTATTATTTTTTATTTTTTTCATACAGATGTTTATGACTTGAAGAGAGTTAATACAGCTCGTATTTTAAATAAGGATAAATCAAGCAGATGGTGTGAAATATTTGCATTTGTGAAAAGGGGGATGAATTATATATCACTGATTTTCTTGTAGAGACTCTCCTCTACTGTGAAGCATTGATTTTGATAATATAGTGATTTATGTATTTTATTTCTCTTGATCTCCTTTCTATCTCCTTCCAGAAGCTAACATGATGAAGACTTTGACCGGGTTAGTTCTGCTTGTCTGTTTCTTCCTTCTATGTAGGGGAACTGAAGGTGCCCCAAGAGAGAAGAGTAAGTCTTTTTTTAAATTAAATGATAAATATCTAACTATGCTGCAAATAGATTTGTGCTATGCTGATGTGTCGAAAATGTGTTACGATAACAATAATTGCTGTATTAAAATACTGTTTAAATTGTATCAAGCTGTACCCAACACAAGCTCCTGCTGCACGGGGTTTTGCGCTTTCCTTCATGTATCATGTTCTCATCCTTTTGAATTATGCTCCACACATATGACACCTTAAAGTGATTTGGTGACTTGTAGAGGCTTGATAAAATCTGAGCTGCATGGCCTAACATGCTATCATTGTATGTAATATGGTGTAAAAATGAAGCCAAGGAACAAAAAAGCACTTCAAAATCATCATGTGCTTCACAAAAGTAAACATATGCAAGTGACCAGAAATACCAGACTCATTTTCCCCCATAGACTCAGTGTTAGACTAAAGCGTATGGTCATACGCTTTCGTAAATGGGAGTATTCAGTCATAGATATCTTAATAATAGCATTATATATTTAAAAACCTTTCTATGCCTGGCTATTTATTTATCCTTCTGAACATCATTATACAAGACAGATATCAAAACTCAACAGTTTAATAAATCAAGCCTCCACAAAGTTACCGAGTCCCTTTAATATCATGATAACCCTGTACAGCTCGAAATTCCATCTTTACTATTTCCGACTATTTGCCCAATGGTATTCGACGTGGATTAAAAATAGGAATAGACATAGATTAAAGTTACTTCACATGTGATTGCTTTCTTTTCTGTAATTAGGAGGAGGAGGGGATGGTGGCACCTGTGATGCTGGAACCGATGGTTGTGGTGATGGAGGCGGTGACGGTGGAGGAGATGGAGGATGTGGCGGGGGAGGCTGCGGAGGAGAAGGAGGGGATGGGGGATGCGGTGAAGGAGGATGCGGAGGGGGTAACGGCGGTGACGGCGGTGACGGAGGCGGCGACGGAGGTGTCGACGGAGGGTGCGGAGGTGGAGGTGCAAGTGGAGGCGGTGGACATGGTGGATGTGATGGTGGAGAGGGTGCCAGCGGTGGGGCAGATGGTGGTGTTGGCGGCAGTAGCAGCAGCTCCAGCAGCGAGGAAAGCACTGAAGGTGGGGCAGATGCTGCGGAAGGTTGCGAAGGGGGAGAGGGAGGAGAAGGTGGTGAAGGAGGAGAAGGATGTGGTGGTGATGGAGGAGACGGTGGTGGATGCGGTGAAGGTGGTTGTGAAGGTGCTGATGGTGGTGGGGCAGATGCTGGTGGCACTTCAGGTGCGCGATAATCTACATTCTTGACGATGCTCTGAAGAAGCCTCAATATGTATTAGTTGATGATGCGTCGAAATAATGTTTTTCATTGTGTAGCTTAAATTTAGTGAATCGATTAATATATATTTATGATTTTTAAAAAAATACTTGTACATGCATTCCAATTATCTGAATTCAAGATGTTTATCCATAAACAAGACATTTTTCAGTGTAATCAACTTTATTTGAATCACTTAAATACTAAATTGAAGGGTACGATGAAGGTTTCAAAACTTTCCCAATAAAGATAAACTTCTGTTTTTGCCATAAGGCTATATATTCCTAATATATAAATCTGTTTTTAATATTTTTCATCTTCAAATCGCAGATTAATTTGATGGATTTTATACTTCATTTTCGAGTATTTATGACTGCCTGTTGTAGATAACTTGTAAAGGGGAAAACACATTCATGAACCAGTAGAGATTTTACTTATGTCACTTCCACAAATTAGCTAAGGGAAAGTTCAAAGGTAGTCACTGTTTTGATTTTACATTATTGTACTTTTATTACTATTTATTTTGTTTGTACTTTATTTATATTCTGTTTTGAAATTATCTATGACATGAATAAAAATGAATCACAAAACGTCATGTTGCTATGAACGAGTTTTTTTCTTCAGTATTTGTACTAATATGCTTGTTTGATGTGTGTGTTGAACGGTACTGTCCCTCGTGTCTAACACACCTGTATCACTACTTGTTCTCCCTCTTTGTAGGTGAGGACACGAGTGACACGGGAGGCAGTAAGAAAGAGCGAGGTGTGAATGCTGGCGGTAGGAAAAGAGATGAAAAAGAATACCGCATCTTCGTCAGAGGAAGCACAAACAAAGTTGCAACAGGCGGTTATTATCTCACTCTACACACTTTCCCCAAATTTGTCCCGGTATTGATCAACCCTTCTGCATCTTCAAGTGGAGGGACTGGTGGGAAAGGTGGTGCTGATGGTGGCGAGGAAAAAAATGGTGCTGATGGTGATGATGGTGGAGATGGTGGTAATGGCGATGATGGTGATAATGGCGGGGACGGAGGCGGGGGAAATGGTGGTGGTGGTGGTGGTGGAGATGGTGGTAATGGCGATGATGGCGATAATGGCGGTGAAGGAGGTGGGGGAAATGGTGGTGATGGTGGTGGTGGTGGTGGTGGAGATGGTGGTAATGGCGATGATGGTGATAATGGCGGGGACGGAGGCGGGGGAAATGGTGGTGGTGGTGGTGAAGATGGTGCATGTGATGAAGGCAGCGAAGGATGCGGTACATCCGAGGCATTCATATGTACTCCATGTCCCATTGAAATCACACAGAATAGTGAAGTATGCGGGTCAGATGGTCGAACATACGCCAGTCCTTGTGACCTGAAGTTCGCATCCTGTATGAAAGGTGACCTTAAACTCGAGACGGTTAAGTCTGGAAACTGCTGAGGTCGTCACTTAAAGATCATTATTAAAGTGTGATTGTTCTGACGCTATTAAGCATTGGCGTCAAAATATGTCAAATTTAAGATACGTATTGAAATATTTCATTCTTTTCAGTAAATTGTTTGGCCAAATTTATGAAAAATCTATGAAAAAAATATTTTCTTTAATTAATTCTGAAATCACGGCTTCACCTTCATCTTTTGCTTCACCATTTTGATAGAAGAAGTCCCCCAAAATATCTTCTACATTTGTGTTTCTTCAATTATTTATTCAACTCGATCTTTATTATCTATTACTCAACTTTTCAGTTGGAGCTATCTAAGATTTTAGGAGAGAGTTATTGTTCATGGAAGTAACATTTCGTTTCCTTATATACTATGTATTCAATATAAGAAAGTAAGATGTTATTTAGTTTTACAATAATTCTCTCCTAAAAGTGGTCGAAGACAGCTGTCTTGCTGTCTAAAAAAAATCTTATGTTGTATATATTATTTTAAAAAATCTCCTTTTTTCATTAAATGTTATATTTTGTATTAATTTATTCTTTAATCTGACATGATTTGTACTGTTGTCTCTATTTATCACTGAAGGACATACAGAGCCAATAAGACTGAAATAGAAACCATGACAAAAATTGGAAGAGAAAATGACAATTAGAGAGAGAGAAAGCGATAGGGAGAGAAGAAAAAACATAAAAAGTTAACAAAATCGAGAAGAAAGTTGTGATATTGTTTCAATGATAGAGTATACAGGCATTAAACATGATTTCCCCGCCCAGAAATGATAATTAGTTTGGGATAATTTTATAAATATTCAATTTCTTACAATATCGGTTCACTTTATATTCATCATTATTTTTTTCCCCCATCAGTTCAAACACCAGGAAATTAAAATGCTTGTAAACAAAATGAAGTAAGCAAGAGGTGTTAATTATGAATGATTATAAGACACACGAGTTTGAAATTTCTTGGTGAACATCTCCCACCAGCCCCTTGGTTGAAAAAAAGTAAACAACACTAACATTGACATTTTACTTGAAATCTGATTTTCTTTTCCCCTATCCATCTAAGATCAACAATGAGTCAGCTATATTGATATTTTTCTCTTCTTGTTTTTCAAATAACAAAGGGCAACATCTGTCATCAGTGACAACGAGGTAAAGGGCGTGACATTTACATCTGAATACAGTTTCACACGTAATGTGCTTTCCCATATCTTGCTTTCTGACAGCATGTTTTCTTTTCCAGATGTATACTGATTTCTTTAACTATCAAAATAAGAACAATGAGCCATGAAAGAGTTGAGATGTACTGAAGACAATATATCAGTGGTTTTGCTGAATGATAAGTTTAAGATTTTAATGTACATTATATGATAAAGATAATAAAGACATAATAAACTAAGACGTGACCTCCTTGTAGTGAAGTAATGTGTAATTTTTTTCCTCGAAAGAACAAAATAAATTCGGGATTACCTTGGATGGCTAATACTGAAATGCATATATAAACTTGTATGTGTACATGTATAAGCAATTCGTTCTCAATCATCACTGGAAAGGCTAGAAAAGATCTGTTTATAAAGGAGAGAGGTAAAAAATAGAGTTTAAAGAATTTGAAGAAAACACTATCTTTCTGCACAGTCTGCTGTACTGAAAGGTAAGAAATAAGAATAATAATTGGATAATATTATGGTGGTATTTTTTATATGGTGACTGAGACATCGTATTATGAATATGAGCGAGTGTTACTGTAAAGACAAACAAACATAAGTGCATAAACTAACATTTTCAAAATTTAGAATCTTGATGATTATATTTCTTTGTAAATGCTGACTTATGATAAATGAAACTCTTTCGACTCATTTTCATTAACAGAGTAAAGGCAGGATGCAGATCTTGAGAGTGTGCAATGTATTCGTGTTGCTATCGTTGGTATTCATGGTATTCGCGAAACCAAGAGGTAAGAAATCCGATATTCATTCTATTCATCCTTCTTAAAATCTAGTACTGAATAAATGGTATAAGTCAAGAATTTGTTATTTCCCATATCATCATACAGTTAGATATAATATTCTTTATATTTAAAAATCGTAAATGATAAAGAATTTATACATTTGCAAAATTTTCAAATGATTTTTTCTATAGATATTAGTTTACGATCCTCTCATTTCTGTCGTCTACAGTTAAACGCGATGGTAATGGAAACGGTTCATGTGACAGTGGAGGTACGGGTACAGAGTGTGGTTCCACAGATCCATGTAAAGGAGACACTGCTACTGGTAACCCTTCAGCTCCTGGTCCTAAGCCACAAGCTCCTGGTCCACCTCTTCCAACTCCACGGGCACCTGTCTCATATCCTCAGGCTCCTGCACCCTCCCCGCGTGCTCCTAGACCCCGAGCCCCGACAAGAGCACCCCAAGGTATATATTGTACAAAGTCCCTGCTTTCCACAATAACAGAATATATAATAACGTTGCAACTGTTGATAGCTCCGCTCGTCGCAAGATCAACGCTCTTTCGCTCTGCTTTCTTCTAAAAAAACAATTACTGTGATTTAAAGGGCAATCCAACCTTGGTAATAAGATGATTTGTGTGAAAGCAGAAAAATAAGAAAAACAAGATGGTGAAAGTTTGAAAGAAATCGGACAAGGATTAAGAAAGTTATGGATGTTTGAAAAATGAGATCACTACATCTATGCGAATTTCAAATTGGCAATTTGGTGAGTCAATTGTGACATTTTTGTGGACAACTCTCCCATTTGTCGTACACAAAAATATCATTAAGTTGCGGTTTTCTTCGAGGCGCTTTTACCCTCGGGGCAGTACTCAAAATATATTGGAGATAGCATATTGTTATAGGTCCTCATGAACGAAAAGATCCTACTGAGTAATGCATTTTGAAAAAAGTGACATTTTAGTCATTTTGTGTGTTAGAGCGAATGGGGGAGTTGTCCACAGCTACATCACACTGACATTACCTATTCGGCCAATTTGAAATTCCCATATGCATAGTGATTACAACTTTCAAAAATTCATAACTTTCTTATTGCTTGTCCGATTTCGTTCAAACTTTCACCAATCTGCTTCTCTGAATTTTCCTCTTTCTTTCAAAGCAACTTGCTATTAAGGTTGGATTTCCCTTTAAGAATTTACATCGTCCACATATTTTTATATTGATATTTCATGTGTACCCCCAGGTCATGACACTTTGAAATAGTTCATTTAAATAGTGTATTCCCAAAACTGCTTAATAGTATCATTTTGTCTTCAAGATTCGCTTATAATTGTGATTACACTGCACACCTAATATTTCATCAATATTAAAGTAAGCATGTAAGAAATATGATGCCGAAGTAGTAATTCCATGTTAGTTTTCCTCATTGAGGTAATTAGAATATGATCATTTGAGGTGGGGGGTTGGCCTGTATTATCACCCCCTTCCCCCACAATATTTTTGGAAAAAATAAATAAGAATTATGATACATTAACTTAAAACTAATAACTATCCAAACTCATTATGTTTGATCTTGAAATACCGTCACATTCTTTAATGATTAGAAGTAAGGAATAAGAAATGCCATAATTTCAATGCGAAAATATCGAAGAAAATTCGTTCGCTCGCATTGTTATTCTCAGTCAAGGGGTTCCGTCCATTAGCGTAGATCCGTGCATTCCTTCTTTTCATTAAAAACCATTTTGGGATGCTCTAAACTGCAAGTTTTATAGAAGATTTTTGAAAAAGTCCCCTGTGTGGGAGGGGGATACCCCCCCCCCACCACAAATTCCCCCGCTCGGTCACCCTCCCCCCCCCCCCCCCCCCAATCATGAACACGGATCGACACCCCTGATCATGCCGATTCAGCCACATTTCGCAGATGGATATTTTCACACACTGTAAACATGGTAGATGAAGCGTATCCGGACAACTACCCCCTAGGACAACTACCCCCCAGGACAACTACCCCCTAGGACAACTACCCCCCAGGACAACTACCCCCCAGGACAACTACCCCCCAGGACAATTACCCCCCAGGACAATTACCCCCCGGACAACTACCCCCCCCCCCGAACAACTACCCCCTGGACAGCTACCCCCGGAAAAATTGTCCTGGGGGTAATTGTCAAGGGGGGTAGTTGTCCTGGGGGGTAGTTGTCCTGGGGGGTAATTGTCCTGGGGGGTAATTGTCCTGGGGGGTAGTTGTCCTGGGGGGTAGTTGTCCTGGGGGGTAGTTGTCCTGGGGGGTAGATGTCCTAGGGGGGTAGTCGTCCAGGGGGTGGTTTTCCGGGGGGTAGTTGTCCGGGGGGTAGTTGTCTAGGGGGTAGTTGTCCTAGAATCAGATGAAGATAAAATAGGTATCCATATATTCCTACACATGACTGGGTTTATCATTATACCTCTCACTCCTGTTATTTGATTTCTATCTTAAAGCCCCTCCTGTGGGATCTCCCGCTCGAGCTCCAACCGTCAGAAACATCCCTACTCCTGCTCATGATGCAGAAGGTTGGAAGGAAGGCACCGCCGATGCAGCTGACTACGATCAGGGTAAAAACGGTGGAGCTATTAGAGGGGAAGGATATGAAGGTTAGTTAATCAGGTTATTTGGTACTTTTTTTATGAAGTGAAAAGAAGCATCTCCAATGCTCCATTTTGAGCAGAAAGTGTGCTTATCAAGTTCAGAAAAGGGTTGTAATAAAACAGCTAATATTAACTTCTGATAAGAATATGAAATATGAATTTGTGATGAAGAGGGGAGCTCGAAGATTCATTACCAATTAAATTTCCATAGTCTCCTGATTTCCAAAAATATTCAGAGTTTTGTCATAGAATATTGCACAAAATTTTACTAATCAAATCATTGCACAGGCTGTGGGAGCGATAGCAGCGAGGAATGTAGTGACTCTCTAACTGGAGATGTCGGTGGATTTGAAGGTGGAAATGTTGGAGAGGTGGATTTAGCAGGAGGGACTGACTTTCATTCTATGTCTCAAAGTGGAATACCAGCTGCAGCTCCAGATAGCTCCCCTACAATGGCTCCGGCTCCATCTCCACGTTATCGAGTAGTTAATGCTATCCCAAGAGCTCCACCTCCCGCTCCACGTGCTCCAACTCGTCGTCCGAACATCCCACCCCTTCTCCTCGTCAACCACCGTCTGCACCTGTCATTCCGCAAGCTCCTAAACCTAAAGCACCGGCTCCTCCAGCTCCGGCTCCAAAGACTCCCGCTCCCAAACCTGAGAAACCAAGTGGGGATAAAGGACATGAAGGATGCGATGGAAATGGAGAGAACGGAGGGAGCAGTAATGGCTGTGATGCTACAACCAGCGATAATGGTAAAATGGCCTAAAAAGAACACAATAAGCACGTCTTGTAAATAACTAATAATATCAGAATGCTAATTCTGTGTAGAATTGCAGTCCGGAATAAAGGGAGGGGTCTACAATAGTATAAGTTAAAAATAGAATTTGTACTTTATATAGTGGAATCTTGTGGATTTGTCCAAATTAATGGTATAGGTATCATGTGTATACGTATGTAGAGACCATCAAAGTTCTAAGTCATGCATAACTTTCGCATGTGCATGTATACGTGTTAAATGAGAAAAAACGACTTAACATTACTTGAAATAATCTGATCTCCAAACACCACGTGCAACTGACTATGAACTTGGTTCTTCTTCGATCCAGGACATACTCAGCAGACCTGCGAAACCTGCCCACGTTTGTTCATTGCTCAACCAATGAGAGTATGTGGAACTGACGGACAAACGTACAGTAGTCAATGCGACCTCCGTTATTCTGCGTGTATAAGAGGTGATCGTCGCCTCAAACAAGTGAAGAACGGACCTTGTTAAGTGAAGGTTTGTTCTAGGATTTAATGATATTAATTCACTTATCAAGAACATTGTTTGTTTGTTTGTTTGTTTTTGTTCCAAGAAAGGACTAGTGAACTGGTGACATTAAAAGGCATGATTGATGATACTCCATGCTTTGAAGTTAAGAGAGGTTTGGTTTCTATTAATTTTTGTATGCCTACCAGTGAGAAATGACTAGTTTCCCACAACCTCTTTCATGTTTTATTCTCATAGAAAACGAAATGTTTTAATAACCTAACACCTTCTGACTATTTATTTTCGGACCATATATATCTTTGCTTGCGTTTTCTTTGTTCGTCGGTTTTGCAAACTTTAATATGAATATGATTATGTAAAGTGTATTTTTTTAATTCTTGTAGGTTAGTTATCTTTCTTCAATTTCTAACTGACATTTTAGGCTACCTCCGAACTATATGCTAAGTTTTATCTGTTTCTCAGGAATAATGTGTTTACAGCAGTACCTCACAGAAAAGTGAATACTCAGCGAATCAATACTCGTATTGTATTATATGTTCCACTTATACGCCAATTACTTGTGTCTATAAAATGTATATACATGTAGCTTTATGTATTATATTTACATGAATTATTTGTTAATAAATATTTATGTGATAATCCTAGATACTATTATGTTATTTATATTTCATCAATTTTAACATGATATTGAAAGTACAATAGCAAAACAAGAGAAAGAGATTGAAAGAGGGGAAACAAAGAAAGAAAACATAAAGAAAGAGAGAGAGAGTGGAGAGACATAGAGAGAGAAAGAGATATATAGAGGGAGGGGTGTGTAGTGAAAAAAAATGAAAGAAGTAAATGCAAAAGGAAAGAAATTCAGAATTTTTAGAGCGGATTATGTTTATCTTCAAATGGATTATTTTAAAAAACAATCAGACTTGTTTCACTAAATCCATGACGTCAAGTAAAAAAAAAATAGTATAAACGATGATCATAGACCACAGTTGATTTATAGTAATGTAGTTTATTATTTGCAGTGACGAATTAGAATTAGGTCATGGACTGTTCCTACTGTACGGATATGAAATCGTTAGCTAATGGTTAATTCATAACAATGAAGGAAATGGCAAAACTACCGAATCTCAAGATTTTAATCATATAACCCTTTAGGAAGTTACTATTTTCTTTCTGTCAATGTGTGACTCATGTTTGGACTCCAAATTTCTTTAATCGGTTTCAACAGAGATGCTATCACAAAGAGGGAATAACAGTAAAGAAAATACAAGAAGAGGGAATAACAGTAAAGAAAATACAAGAAATCTCTATTGCATGGCTATATTCAAATCATATTTATCTCACTACGTGACATTCAAAAGAGCATCCTGGATAAAACTTATCGTTTAAAGTTCCGATGTGACCGTGGATTATGGTTTTTGCAGCGGATGTTACTACTGTCAGATCTAGAGCAGAATCGATTATCCTAAAGAGTATTCACAGGGTGTCCTCTATGAATGATTGTTTCGGACTTGTTCATTTCCAAGCGTTATGTCAATATGTTATCTTAGGACTATGTTTAATACAATATTTTACAAAATCAGAAAATTGTATAAATAGAAGATGCTGAGAGCGATGTAACATCAATTGTATTTTCGGACAATTCAGCAGACACAGAGTAGACACTAGCTTACAACTTTGAACGAAGTAAGTATTCCAACGTTCAAATTTATTTTTCCACAAAATGTATTGATTCATTGCATTGCCTGTTTCAACAAAGTAAAAGTTTTGAAAGAACTGTTTTTCAAACGAACTTCTTGCAGTCTCACTGGGTTCTTTCAGCTAAAGTCATTACAATATATATATATATATATATATATATATATATATATATATATATATATATATATATATATATAATTATATATATATAATTATATATATCTTTTTTAAACCTTAGTTCGAATTGTTTATAACAAAATACAAGAAATAATTCGTTTGTGAATTTTCCTCTTAAGTCATTCAAAAGAAAATAATTCTCTAGTTGCATTACCATGGTCTTTTTTCAATTTTAGCTCGAAACACCCTAAATTTATCTTTGATGTATAATCTTTTTTACGTTACCTGATACTGCCTAATGATCATTTATGATCATGAAAGAAAGGCATGATTTCAACTTGCGTTTTTACAATATGTGGACCACAAAATGAATATTTTGTCGTCGTTATTGTTGTGAAGTTACATCATGTCATTCTGTTTTGGTTTGTTTTATTGTTCTTCAGGACAAAGTCAACAATGGACCTGCTGAGGAGTGCGATCATTCTAGCATTGGTGTTCTCTGCATCGCTAGCAGCACCTAGATGTAAGTGTGCATTTTCTAATCTGCTATTTTTATTCTGACAAACTGGAACTTCTTACTATTGTCTATAATAAATATCCAAGACCCCGATTAATTCAAAGTTCAACTGCAACAACATTATCAATAGTATTATTTTATAATCATTTCATGCGCACACCCAACCCGTGTTTCTCCTCTGTACTAGGATTGTTGGGTTGTACCAATTCAGATCCAGATCCACTCACGATGGATAAGTGGTCTTATGTGCCTTTATTTTTGATGTGCAGAACAAAAAACAGATTTAAAGAGGTGGCGTTTTTCCACAAAGTGACTGTATGACTATATGAATCATATTCCAGGTTTTCAGGTAAAATTGGACCCACTCAAAATGTGCTTTATTTGGTCATGATGCATGCTTCTTTCAGTTACATTTCTACGACTCAGTGCGACCATTTAGAGGAAACGTTGGATTAAACAGACGTTTTCTTCCCATATACTCGTACCGATTTCAGTTGCAAAGGACAGTCAGAAAGATGCAAAGAGCTATTATATACATTTATATTTGTAAATTTATATTTGTATTATATTAGTAAAAAAAAAATGTCTTTCTTCAGCATTTCAGCTTAATCAACCTTTTCGTTCCTTTTAGCACCTAGGGACTCGTGTGACAGAGGTGTCTCAGGACCCGTCTGTGGCACAAACGGCAAAGTGTACAACGATGTGTGTGACCTAGAGGAAGAAGCTGCCAATACTCAACAGAATATCCAGGTTACTCGCTACGAATCTTGTCGCTCGTCAGGACGAACACAATCAGCTCCTTACGCACCAAGTCGACCAGGCTACCAACCACCCGCCAGAGCTCCGGCTGCTTATCCACCAGTGCGAGCTCCTGTTCCAGCTCCACGACCGGCTCCGAGAGCACCTGCTCCACCTCCCCGAGCTCCAGCTCCTCCGCGTGCTCCTAGTTTTACTCCTAATGCTCCTAGGCCTGTTAACCCGGATCAAGGAGGAACGTCAGGTTCTGAGCACAATTCCCCTGGTTACGTACCCTCACATGGATCACCTGCTGCTCCTGGTTTCGCACCGTTTCCAGCAGCGCCAAGGGCTCCTGGTTATGCTCCATCACCTCCACGACCTGCAGCTCCAGGATTTGCACCACCGACTCCTCGACAATATGCCCCATCTGCGCCAGGTGTTGGATACGCTCCAAGCGCTCCAACACCTGGTGCCTTTGGTGATTACGCTGATGGTGGAGAAGGCGCCGAAGATGGAGAAGCTAGTAACGATGGCCTAGGTAGTGATATGGATGACAGTGAGAGCAGTGAGGAGGGTTCTGATTACGATGGTTCTGAGGGTACAGATGGTGCTGACGGAACAGAAGGAGGTGACGGTGCTGATGGTGTTACAGGTACAACTGGTACAGCATCTGGTGTTCCAAGTGGACCTGGTGTTGCCGGTTTCCCCCGTGGTTCTGGAGTGCCTCCTCCCCCAGGTGCACCACCTAGAGCTCCTTCTGGCCGATACGTTCCCAGTGCACCACGCCGCCCTAATGCTCCTACATTTGGTCGTGCAGCCCCAGCTTTACCCAGAGCACCTGGAGTATTTCCAGTAGCTCCCGGTGCCCCTGTTGGCACTGGTACTACTAGCTGCAGTCAACAAGCACCTGGCACCAGTTGTACCTCAAATGACAATGGTAAGTATATATTAGAGGGTAAGCCAACCTTGGTGATAAGATAATGTGTGTGAAAGCAGAAAAATAAGGAAAACAAGATGGTGAAAGTTTCGAGAAAAAAAAATCGAAAAAGGAATTAGAAAGTTATGGATGTTTGATTATGAGATCACTAAATATATGCGCATTTCAAATTGGCAATTTGGTGTGTCGATTGTGACATAGTTTCAGTTTCAGTTTTATTTTCATTTCCAACAGAACAGTGATTTTAACAAGAAATCAAATATACAATTCAATATTCAATAACAAAATACATTTTACATGGCGGTCAACTCTCCCGTTTGTCGTACACTATTCATTAATTTGCAGTTTTCTCCCAAGTGCCTTTTCCCTCGGGAGATCGACAGTTCTCAAAATTAACTGTAGATAGCATATTTCATAAGTCCTAATAAAAGAACAAGATCATATTGAGTAATGCAATTTGAAAAAAGATGACGTTTACGTCATTTTGTGTGTTGGAGCAAATGGGGGAGTTGTCCCCGAATACAGTTACATTACCGATTACCGATTCTGCCAATTTGAAATTCCCCATATGCATAGTGATTACAACTTTCCAAAATTCATAACTTTCATATCACTTTTCCGATTTCTTTCAGACTTCGACCAATCTGCTTCTCTGATTTATCCTCTTTCTTTCAAAACAACTTGCCATTAATGTTTGGTTTTCCTTTAAAGATATTTTGAAATAAATGAGACGTAATAATAAAATACATTTAACACCTTTAAGAATATGTAGGCCTGTATTATAGCTCATTCATTTTATTTGAAATGCGGAACGCTTTCAAGTTATTTTATGATAAAAAGACATCAGAAATATATTGTCATCAAAAATAATTATGGAGAATAGAGTCTTTGGGGGATTCAGAGGTTTGATTCTAATTCAGTTTTAATATAATTTGCCTACCTTCTAATGAATGCCCATAATTCCGCCGAGGAAATTCATATAATGATTTTTAAATATCATTTCTATTGCCAATGAAATGTACATGATAATTTTTAAATATCATTGTTATGCATTCCCTCCTTACACAGATGACTAAACCATTTCAACTCTCTGATTCTTAAAAAAAACGGGATGATGTTTTCATCAGTCATATTTAAGAGTAAGTCATAATACCTTATTTCCTTATGGATAAGTAACTGAATAAATGTAAAAGTGCACATAATATATGCAAAATACGTAAACGACTCTTTTACATGCGCATGAAAGCATTTTCTCCAAATACAATATCAAGAGCTACCGAATCATAATGTAGTAATTTTGGTCTTAGTCTTCTCAATTGATGTCAGATGCGAAATTGTTTGTCAAATAAGGCTATGTGCATGAACTGTTTGACGAAAATGTTTGATGTGGTTTTTGTATATCAAAAGGCTATTAAGAGCTATTCCAATCAATATGAATAATCTATATAAACAGTATTACACAAAATAGTATGGAATCCATCCATTCCCCCAAAAGAGTATTTATGATACCATGAGCCATCTTTTAGATTAATTTTCTTTAAAATCTTACCTCAGTATTTATCTTTTCATTGGTTTTGCTTTTATTTTACAGACTACCACTCTGCTTGGTGAGAATTTCCGTTGAAATTATCGTGACACTCGTCGTATAGTTGCTTCGTTTTCCTTATGTCATGTATGTAGAATTGATTAGTTTATTATCTTTATTTGATACGCTCAGGTAACAAAATTGCCTTCAGACCACAAGATTGTGATTAAAGGAGAATGAAACCCTGGGGAAATATCCATTTTAATGAAAAGAGAGGATAGAGAGAAGCAATTTTTAAAAAGTTCCATCAAAATCGGTTACGAAATTAAAAAGTTATGAAAATTTGAAAAGTTTCCATTTAATTTCTATGGCGATCCTCAAATTGGTAATGTTGTTTCAAAATGGCAGATTTAGTACTACAACTCTCAATACGTTTTATACACAAAATTTCATATTTTCTCCATTATCTCTAAAGGTACTGCTTGTCTTTTTGTGAACTAAACATATGTTGTGTTAAATACATTTTCCCATGATATATCTTGAGCTAAGAAGGAGACAAGTGTACAAATCATATGGAGAGTTGTATGAGTAACAAAAACGATAGTGATTTTTGTTAAAGGGAAAAATTGCATTTAGAATAGTGTGAAGAAAGAAATCCCTTTTTCAGTCTCTTATCATGTGTTTTTAGATGGAGAGTTTTGAACTGCTTTGTTTCTCTTTTGCATAACATACTTCGCTTCATATTTCAATTAATCTATTAGTCCAATCTTTGGTTTTATGTTTTATTTATTTTATTCATTTAGTGTCTGATGGTTAGTACTGTTGTTTGTATTTATGTATTTATTTTGAATGATGGCTATGCGTCATCCCCATTAAATAAATATTTATTTCTTCTGAATATAAGTTTTTTATTCTTCATTTCTTTCCTGCATATATATGGAAAGTGATCGTGAAAGAGGAAAGGAGTGTTTTGCTGATTCCTCTTTTGGGCCACATAATAAAGTAATCTCAAGTTAAATGGAAATCACTCTCCGTGACTGATTTCAAGATATAAGGCGAGTAATGAAGAGAGGGCAAACTAGACGGTTATGGAGAGTGGGGTGTTTTAATTTGAAAAATCGTGGAATAGGAAGAACAATGTCGATAAATAAGCGGAGTAGAGTGATAATGGAAGAGAGAAGGAATGAAAGTAAGGAGAAACTGGAGAAAGAGAAAAGGAATGAAAAGGTAAGAAAACAGGAGAGATTACAACAACATAACTTTATTTCACGAAATAGATACGGTATTATCATTCCACACCATGAGCTTGAATAAAAGGGACAGCTGGTATTTCGAATGTGTATAATTTCGAGAGTTTATAACAATGCTGAGTGAGGTTTCTTTTCATCTTTATTATTCCTCTCTCTCTCTCTCTCTCTCTCTCTCTCTCTCTCCCTCTCTTCTCTCTCTCTTTCTCTCCCCCTCTCTCTATCTTGGTATCCGAATAGCTTAGAGTGAAGAAAATATTGGAATACTAAGCTCCAGGTTAGAATACACCTATAGAATTAGAACATAATCCATAAAAAACTTAGCTTTGGAATGCATGTATTTTCGTGAAATCCGATGTTTAGTGCTGATCTGGGGGATTTATGGGCCGCCAATAGACCGCTTCTGTAAAGTATACACATTTATGCACATAATCTCTGAGCACCTAGTGACGAGCTATTCCATTAACCTGCTTTTTATAAATAAGCCTCAATGCTTGGAATCCAGTTTGCATATATTATTTGTTGCTATGTCCGGCAAGCTTTCAGGTTGTCAAGAACAACCTTTGTTTGAAAGGTATGTATAAAATTTGCAACATTACCGAAGCGGTCTATTACGGCTATCCTATTCCCTTAGTTCTGAACATTTCACGGATGAGACATAAATCTAAAATTGAAAAATATTTGGAAATCTATCAAAGAAATGTACTGCATTTAGTTGGAAAATCAGTTTTGTCCGGCCGGTCCTACCACCCCTACATTGTAAAAAAAAAAATTGCTGTTTTTTCACTGGAAATTTCCAGGCAGTCAGGATGCTGGGAATGCCCGTTTTTCCACAGTTTTTTTTTTTTTTTTTTTTTTTTTTACCGGAAATCAGCATATATTTACAATAAAATTACATAAAATTTATGTCGGGCGATTGTAAACATATGCTGATTTCGTGTAAACCAACAAACTTGCTGTTTTTTACAGGAAAAAGACTGTAGAATTGAAATAACGGCAATAACTTGTCATTTCAAGGGCCAAAAAACCTGTAGTTTTACAGTTATTTTTTACAGTGTACAGTGGTCCTCTTGCAGCATGTACAGCCCTTATGGTCCGTACGAAATATATTTAAGTCCGTCTAGAAGCACTGAACCATGGCTGACATTGACCAAGAACCCCCATTTGAGGTTACTATTTAAATTCATTGTTAATTATTACAAAAAGTAAAATAACTGATGAAAACCGTCACCAGGTAACAACTTTTTTCTTTAAAAACATGATTACTTGAAGGGAATTGGCCTCTGTTCGATCAAGAACAACGAATAAGAGCAATGGCGTAGATACGAACACACATTCTATTGTTAGTGGGGGATGATGAATAGATCATCCCCCCACTAACAATGGATAATTATGCGTGTCTACGCCCATGGATAAGAGGGATTACTTCTATTTGTTCTTCATGGTTGTCGTGATCGTGATCATGCATTCACAATTATGTTAGAACTGATGAAAATTAGTTAAAGTCTCTTTTGTAAAAAGGTATCATCTTAAAATAGATAGGTGAAGGGATTATGGCGCCCAGGGCAAACAGAGAAGCAACGAGAATTGCATCTTTATTTTTCCATATTTTGGGGGAACCCTTTTTAAAAAAGCTGTTAAAAATATTACATAGTATACTGGGGGTGCAAATTTACTAGATCCTGAAACGAAATAATTATGCGAGGGAGCTTTGGAAAATCTTCTCATCTTAAACCCTCAGAAACTGTATTTCTAATGCATTAACCCCGCGGATTGGGGACGCATATTCCCTAAGGATTATGATTTTCTTAATTTTCTCCTTTTTGCTTTCTCTTCTTTGCGTATTTCCCTCCCCCCCCCCCCTTCAAGTGCTACACCCCTTAGATACTCCACTTTTTAATCGTATTGTTATAATCGCATTCAAATGTTTTCTCTCCTGACCAGTTTATGACCAATGAAATAGATCTGTTTACTGTTGATATCTTTTCGAAGTTTCGACAGAGTAAGGTGAAAAAATGTGACAGGGTTGAATTTCCAAATTGAAATAATGCCATTCTGAAATGTCATTCTGTTAAAACAAACAAACATTCATTATTAGAGTATGAAAGCATACTCAGAAAGATCCTGACAGGAAAGTATATATATTTATATAAACAGGGTGTCTGCACTGATCTGTTGAACAGAGAGGGGGCACAGAGGTACAGACGGGGGCGGGAGTCTCTTATTCCGTCAAGACTAGTCGGCATGAATATTCATGAAAAACAAATTGTAGGGATATAATAAAATGAACGCACCGATCTCGTAATTCCTTGTGTGGCGCAGTCGGATCCACGTTGTGCTTACCTTGAAGGAATTGCGAGTTCGAGTCTCGGCATGGTTGGGATTATGATTTAGGAATTTATCATTGACTAAATTTTCGTTTGCTGAAATAAAGTAACGTGAAACTTTGAGAAAATACAATTCTTAAAGTTGTAGTCTATCTCAAAGTCTCCAAAACGGGGCCTCTTGACTAGAGTACCTTTATATAGAGAGTAGCGACTTTTCTGGAAACAAAATGGCGTTCGAATTCTTTCTATTGAGAACACCCAGGTGCTCATCGGAATTGAATAGAAATGTTGCATATAGCAGTTGGAAACAAAATGACGTTCAAATCATGAGTGGCGCAAATCCTGACAGAAAAAAATACGCACCCGGGGTAGGGGTATAGGGAAAGGGTTAAGGTCTTGATCCCTAAGTTTCATGGATGACCCTTTTTAGCCGATGAACAGGGGGCCATAACCCCTGGTGCCCCATGGCTACGCCTGTGGGTGTCTGGCATCGTGTTTTGTTTTGAGAAGTTAGGGAAACACTGATAATTTTATCTCTTGGCACTGAGCTAGATTTAATGGAGTCAATGTATCGATTAAACATTTAACACTTTTCACTTTCATTAGAATTTATTCATTAATGAGAGGAAGCATCCCTGCTGAGAAAGGTAGCCTCCACCGACCGATAACCCAACCCGGTTACGCCGCCTGAGGAATACATCAATCACATTACACATATATAATCTAGAGACAAATCCCTCGCTGGCTTTGCGTACCGACGTATTTCCTTTATATGTAAGCCTATGAGTTTATGATAAGTATTCACAGATTTCAATGAATTGACCATATATAAAGCGTACTGCTCATCTTTAATTAATAGTTATTTTTAAATAAAACTTTCCTTGAAAGCAGCTTTTATTTCATCAATGTTTACATACCATTCAACAGCATCACAAGAAATTCACACAGATGATTTTATTCAGCTGAAAATTCCTAGTTGATTATGAATAATACTGAGATATTGGAGATATGACGTTATATCATAAATGTTCCTCTCCATCCCATGGCGATTAAGCCAGATTTAGCGACCTCGATTAATTCTTGCTACTGTAACAAAAGATCAAAATCAAAGAACGAAGAACGAAGGCGAAGCGGCAGGGGAAGGGGTAACCCTCATTCCATTCACAACTGCGTTATCCTGACATCTTACCCCTGAAAAAAATCTTACACTCCGCCCATTGTCCCTCCGCCAATTCAAATAATGGCTCTTAAAATGTGTTTTCTTTTGCTAAAATAAATAAACAGCTACCGGTATTCAGATATTTTACCCCCCCCCCCCCCCCAGCAAAGTCCTATATGCCACGGTCCATGGCAGTTGAGGAAGAGAATATATAATCGCAGTAATTTTGACAGAAAATGTTAAGATTTAAAAGATTTAGTGAGAGGAATCCCCTCGTTCTATGACAAACAATGACTCACTAGATGAGCTAGGTTTTTTGATATTTCATAGTGCTGTAGTTTATGCTAAACATCTGTCAATCTTTAGGGTTGCCCCCCCCCCCCACCATCACCAAAAAAATACACTTCTGAAGAGGAAATTATGCATCATGAGCTTGAAAACATTCCTTCTTACTGAAAATGTCCTTTTTTATATTAACATTCGACATTCGATAGATAATCCTGGATAAAAATCTTCGAATGTGCTCTTAGAAATCCTTATTATTAATCATTGTCTATACTTTGAGGCTGCTACTGTGTGAATCAATAAGTACCGATTAACATCATGATTAGCTCAAGAACAAACACACTTTCCTAGGTTTGGTTAAGTAATTCATTAATATTCTAATAAAAATGGTAATGTACAGAAAATATATAAATATTGCAGGCAACCGATGCCTCTGTATCACTTCGCTCCCAGCAAACTCCAAGAGAAGGAGTATCTTGAGCAAGACTATATTGTAGTAGCGATCTGCTTAACAATTCATCATGGAAATTTTGAAATATCAAACTGTTCTGGTTTTCCTCCTTTCACTCATCGTCATTTCATTGAGTGCCCCAAGATGTAAGTATTTCAAGCATTTTTTTTTCTTAGAGAGAGTGGCAGCTGTGACAGCTAGCGTCAAATTAGATAAAGACTTTTAAATGCATTACATAAGTTGTGTGAATCATACCCATTGCCTTCTTACCATGATATTAAAAATTGTAATAATATTAATAATTTGTGGTTCAATCTTACTATTCTAATATGAAGATACATTATGTTTACTTCCAAGAAAAAAAATGGAGGTGCCTTTTTTTGAGGGGGGGTGGTGGAGAATCGTAGGTCTGTGACCTTAAACTTCGACTTTTAAGTCAAACTTTAAGGTTGTCTAAAAAACAACTAAAGAAGAAGTATTATTTTTTCTATTCCTCTTAAGATAAGTCCTATGCCATTAATCGTATTCTAAACAGTGTGTCAAAAGTCTCATAATTTTTTAAAAAGAACAATATTAAGTTTGCAGGAAGAGACTGCAGGGTTTTTTTTTTCTATGCTAAATAAAACAAGAACAACAATCAAACAAATGTCTACGAGCTCATTCATTTTTATCACACAGTTCCGGATTTTTTTAATGTAAAAATTACATTTCTAGGATGAGCATTTAACGTTCAATATTATACTGTATATTTCAGCCCGTAGAGACTCGTGCGACGGTAGTGACACGAGAACAGTCTGTGGCTCTAATGGCCAAACATACAACAACGAATGTGAACTAGAGGAAGAAGCATCTCAAACTGGACAAGACATATCATTCTCTCACTACGGATCTTGCCAATCAGCAGGGGGGAGACAATCGGGAGCCAACGGCCCTGGTGGATCTGGAAGCCAAACTCCCGCTAGAGCTCCTGCTGTTCCTGCTCATCCGGGTGCAAGGGTTCCAGTTCCACGTCCCGCAGCCCCTGCTCCACCTGCAAGAGCTCCTGTTCCAGCTCCAGCACCAGCGGCTCCTGGAGCCCGTGCTCCTGCTCCAGCTCCAGCGGCTCCTGGATCCCGTGCTCCTGCTCCAGCTCCAGCGCCAGCGGCTCCTGGAGCTCGTGCCCCTGAATATCAACCTGGTGCTGCAGCTCCATCCGGCCCTCAATATGCCCCTGCTGGAGGGTCATCTGGATCCCAAGATTCACAATATGCACCAGTGCCAGCTGCTCCTGCAGCTCCGGGATATGCTCCTTCTCCTGCTGCCCCTCGCCCTGCTGCGCCTAGGCCTGCTGCACCTAGGCCTGCTGCACCTATCCCTGCTGCACCTAGACCCGCTGCACCTAGACCCGCTGCACCTGTCCCTGCTGCACCGAGACCCAGACCTGCTGCAGCTCCCGTACCTGGTTTTGCACCTAACGCTCCGCTTCCAGGCGCAGGTGTTGCCCCCAGCGTACCTGGCACTGGTGTCCTCGCTGCTGATGCTGATGGTGATGCTGGTGGCGAAGGCGGTGTCGGCGCTGGAGAAGCAGCTGGTGCCGTGAGTGGAAGCAGCGGCGGAGATGATAGCGACAGCAGTGAGGAGGCCTACGATTATGATGGCTATGATGGTGCAGAGGGTGCTGAGGGTACGGAAGGGGCTGACGTTGGTGATGGTGTTGATGGTGCTGGTGGCGCTGTCGGGGCTGGAGGTACCACAGGTGCAGCGAATGCTGTGCCTGGTACAGCGTCTGGTGTTCAATCTACACGAGGTGGTGTAGGTGCTCCGCGTGCTCCAGGTAGCTCTCGTGCTTCAGGCAGACCTCGTGCCCCTGCTCGAGCACCTTCTCCACCAAGTGGTGCTCCAGGTGTCCCTCGTGCGCGTGGTTCATCTCCTGCAGCTGCTCCTGCTCCTGGGTCTTTTGCTCCTAGTGGGCGCGGTCTGCCCAACGCTCCTAGTGGGCGAAATGCTCCTGCCAGTGGCCGTGCTTTGCCGAGAGCTCCTGGAGGAGCGCCTGTGGGAGCCCCTGGAGGGGCCCCGGGAGTAGCTCCGGTAGGAGCTCCCGGTGGAGCACCTGGAGGTGCTCCTGGATTTGCACCTGGAGGAAGTTCTGGAGTAGACCCTGGAGTAGCCCCTGGTGGAGCTGCTGCAGCTCCAAGTGAAGTTCCTGGCATAGATACCTGTGTTTCTTCTGATTACGGTTGCAACCAAGGTTCTTTGAACGATCCAAACGATTCCGGTGATCAAGGTGAGGTCATTGACAGTTTAATGTAATCAAAATAGTGCATCTATCAGTTCTGAATTCATTAAAAAATAGTCTTAAAAGTCAATTCCGTTTTAAAGAAGTCCACGGGACCATAAGTTTGATAAACGTATTGTATAAATTTAAAACACTGTACATAAGGTCTACCGGTCATAACGTCCATGATATTCTATTTGTCGTTGTATTTTCCACAAACTTTCGAACAACATAGATGAAAAAAATAATACCAAGATATTACTTTCAAATGAATACATTTTCAGGGAAACACTCTTTGAAGTTCACAAGAAAATTTGTTAATAGAAATTCTGTTCAGAAAAGTTTAGAACTTATATCCCCAATGACGGAAAGTCAGAGAAATTTCAATCGACCGACCCATGCTGCCAAATGTTACTTTTTGTTTTTAGCGATTGTTCCTCTTTTCATAGCTTATGTTCAGTTCTTGAAATTTTACTTTCATTTTCTTTTTTTTTTTTTGTTCTTGCACTTCAGATGACTAGAGGTGCGGTGATCTATCTATATAAGCGAAAAGGACGGATATTAAAATTGGTAAGCATTGATACATTTTGGAAAAAAAGTAGATAAATCTGATCCAACTTGTTATTTTGATATATCATCTGACACTGTATATACAAAGAGTAAACGGACACTAATGTTGGCTTACATAGTCTTGTGCAATAACAATAAATTTCAATTTGACAACGTAATGAGATGTGGTATATTTTTGCAACAACATACGCCTTCTTTCAAGAAATATTCACCTAAGTTTGTCTAGTGACAAACTATTCCGTTCACCTGTAAAAAGCTATTCTTTTTCAATAGTCAGAATGTGGATTGTGTATTAGGCGTTGTTAGGTTGGGAAAAAATGCTTGCCCAGCCTAGCAAAACTTAATGTGCGCAAACTGCATTCTGACTATTGTAATATATAAGGATGTAATACTTCATTCCTAAGAGTTTGCCACAGAGGTAAGCATTAAATTTGAAATGCATTACGAAAATGGCCTATTAGACAGATTATATGCCTTTTCACCAACGGCAATAATAATCTATATATGCTCATTTATTACCAAACATAATTATGAAGATATCAGTTTATTCTACAATAATTATACCATTCATTTATGCATTGTTGTTTTTGATGGGGTGTTTTTTTTTTGTTTTTTTTTTTTTTTTTTTTTCCTTTCAGGTCTCATCTTGTGTTCAAAAAAAAATTCCCCCGCAAGTCATCGGCAAAATATGGGACCCCAGCGATCTGATTAATCATGTAGAGGGCAACTATTTTAATTAAGTATCTTGTCAGATATAGAGTAACTTATTTTTTAAATGAAGTTCTGATAGTCCAAATAGGACAAGACACCTGAGAATTATAAAGATACACACCTGTAGATACTTGTTTATTCAAATCCAAATGGAAATAATAGAGATTCCGAGCATTCACTTTCCCCCCACTGGCTTAAATGCAAATATGTGGGTTTATAACACAGCATATGTATTAATAAGTTCTGTCGTGCCTAATGCTCAAGAAAAGGACGGTAACATGTAAACCCAAGTAGCGCATCTTTACAATCGACCAGTTATAGGTCATCACCCGAGGTGGATTTTGTCAGTTTTAGTTCTGTTAAAACATCTTATTTATTTTCCTCTCTCTACTCCCCAGCTATTATCTCAGTGATTATATGTATGACTGTAGCATATATATTGTTTACGTGTTTACTGTGTTTCACAATTTTTTTGTTCATTTCCAATTTGTTTAAACCTGTATTTAAACGTATTTACCTTGTTGTCATAAGCATCCTTTGTGATGGATACGTGCGTATTGTAAATGTTAATATCATTACTACTATGATTTCGCACTGTTGTAATCTATGTGAGCATCATTTGAAAAGAATGATGTTATTTCTATTTTATGTTTGCATCTATTTTATGTTACATTGCTTTGCTCTGTTAGTACTTTTATTTATATTCTTTTGTTTCTTCAGGCTTTATGTTACTTGAGTGAGATAAACTGTTGTTATAATTTGACCTTATCTGTGTTTTGATCCATATTGTTATATTTTGTAAACGTTTGATTGAAAGGAAGTGAAATCAAATGTAGGCTGAAATACGAGAGAGATTTTGGCAGCAAACCTGAAAGTTAGGTGGCACCACTCTCGAAAGTATAAAGAATTTTTTTGGAAGGAGACTTCAACAAATTTATATATTCAGATAATACATGAGAAACATAACGAAGAGAAATAGGACGAAAGAAAAAGATAAATCGTGTGAGATAGACAGAGAGAGAGAGAGAGAGAGAGAGAGGGGTAGGAACATGAGAGAGAGAGAGAGAGAGAGAGAGGTGGGAACATGAGAGAGAGATGGAGAGGGAGACAGAGAGAGAGTAGATGGAAGAAGGCGTAAAGAGGGGTTGAGATGGAAAGATAACTTTGTCTTCTGAATAGTCCTATACTAAACACAAATAATACGCAGAGAAAAAACGAGATTCGCATGAATGATACAGGAGACAAAGATACACAGATAGGCAGTCAGACACAACAGCGTATGAAGCCCACAGCACACTATACGATCGACTGCGATCCGATTTTGGAAATAAATAGCAATAACATTATTCAGAGTATATGGACATTCTAACAAATAAAATCAACCTGATTCAGGTTCTGAACAATGATAGAAATGCTAAAGACAGAATTTGGGGGCGCTTTTATGATCAGCCTCATACCCGGAATAACGGCCAAAACAGTTTCAAATAGTAGATAATCGTAGGACTGCTCTGACGTCACTACGACTTGGAGCCGATTTGGCCTTTTCGCAATAGGCTTGCAATGGGCCGTATTTTCGATTTTATTATCTATTTGACTATTCAGAACATCAATCAAAAATATGTGTTTGAATGTTTAAATCAAATGCTATAGATTGTATTTTCTTTAAAAATCGGATCGCAGACCGATAGTATAATGTGCTGCGGGCTTAACACACGATGAATATAGAACTGTCATCGTTCGATGCAAGGCAGTGTGTACAAAAGGAATGGGGAAAATCTTGCAATGTTTCGATATTTTTTTAAAAATAATACTCTGGATATATTATGTATTTCAAATGTTTGTCATTTAGAAGTTATTTGATATGACGAATCATGGGAGGACTTTGAATATAACTGAAAAATCTTGCAAAGTCAACTTGCTGTTGATTTGATTTTCAAAAATAATGCTGTGTCTCAACTATCTTCAAAGTCTTATTCGTCATATAAAATAATTTTCAAATGACAAAAAATTGAAATAAATATATCCAAAGCATTATTGTCGGAAAAGTATATACTATATGTTCGTATTATTATCTTCAGAACCTGAAGAAGGCCGGGAAGGCCCAAAGCTTGGGCTAATAAAGTTGAAGTTCAGCTACGTCCTTGTCTCCGGTCTCATCAATCCTCACACTGTATATATATATATATATATATATATATATATATATATATGTATATTTATTTATTTATATATCGTGGGTTTTACGCCCTGTGCACGGTTTTCCGAAAGGTTGTTTGACTGATAGGGGGTGTAAGCGTGTGAGCTTAATAAAGTTTCCTTACAAAATATTTCATACCAATCGGAGAAAAGCAAGTAGTAGTTTTACTCCCCTTTAAAAGTAAATCCTTTAGACGATGCTGTTCACGTTCATAAAGCTTCCATAACATTATGTCTCAACATCCCGATGCTTCAATATCCAAAGTGCATATTTCTCACAATTAAATCAATGCATATAGCGTATAACGCATGAACGAATGAAATAAGCAGTGATCCACCATATTTACTAATAAAAACAAAAATATGCAGTGGATTTTCGTTGAAGCAGAAATTAACCTCGAAACATATGGTTCATATTTTGAATTACAATTTGAAAACATTTTCAGATAAGATTGCGTAATGACACAAGTCTGAAGAGTCATGTGACATTATACTATACATGCCATAATATATTGTGAATGCGATTGACAAAATAAACCAATTACGCTCCTAGTTTCTTCATTCCGTCTTCTGATTGGTTCATGAAAAAATCACAAATTGGCATTGACAAATTGTCGATACTCAAGTTGCAGAAAGTATTAAGAGCCTCAGAATCCCATCTCTAGCAGGTTCAACCTCGTAATAACTGCAGTTGGTGTAAGACCTAGATTTAAGATTGACATTTCCTGCATGGTGTTTGTCGTGTACAAGACGTATTATCCTTCAACGATTCAAAGTGATCGTATCGTTATTCTCAAATTACCAAGGATTTGTTTCTCACATTCTAACATCAGCTGTTAAAGCCTGTTTGTTGTTGAATCACTTCTTATGGAAAAGGTTTGCCGTCATGTGAAAAGCGCAAGATTCATATTAAAGTTTGAGAGGGGAGAGTGAGAGAGAGAGAGAGAGAAATAGAGCGAGAGAGAGTGAGAGTGAAGAGAGAGAAAGAGACAGTGAGAGAGTGAGAGAGAGAGAGAGAGAGAGAGAGATAGTGAGAGAGCGTGAGAGTGAGAGAGAGAAAGAGAAAGAGAGACAGAGACAGAGAGACTTAGAGAGAGAGAGAGAGAGAGAGAGAGAGAGAAAACATGCAGCACAAAGAAGGAGGTTGATAAAAACAGTATTATATTGTGTTTAAAGGTTATTAAGGGAATTTGTAAACAACATTAATTTTCATAGATAAATGAAATAGTGACACATTTTGGAAGAAGTACATGCTTGTCTTTTAATCACGTCCTGACTATACATATATTTTGCTTGGGGTTTTTTCCCATATGAATTAATGACAATTGCAACCTGCACTTAACAAAAAATGTCATAAAAAGAAATTCTAAATAGACAACATTTCAGATATTATTACACGTTTCTTGTACTTTAATAAGATTCTACCTGAAGTGTTGAAGTATACGCGTATATCTGGATTGATTATAGTCAATGATACTAACATATTTGTTTGTTTTTACTTAATTCAGTTAAGTAAATTGGTGGATACTCTTTACAATATGTGCTTATTATGGATTATGGACAATGCGTTGCCTCGTCATTGGCCCTAAAATTTGGAGGATAATAATTCCGTGAGGGTTTCATGTAGGTTTTAACTTTCTACACAGATCTTTGCCGTTTCTAATAAGTACATTAGCATTTTTGAAGGTATATTTAAAATGTGAAACTGATTGTTTTGCTTGTCGTGTTAACAACCGTGGCCTAATTTTCATATAAAGCTTATCAGTTGTAATCACTACAGAATAGAAAACGACATGGATGTTGTATGATGACATTGTTACAATGCAATAATTGTGCATCAAAGTAGATCGAGAAGACCTGGTGATAAGCAAAGATGATAAACTTATTGAGGAATGCTTGTTTGCTTTCACAATAAGACGAATCGTGCAGCGGTAATGTATCTCTTGACTGTCCAGATGTGAACTCGCTCTTTGACGAAGAACATCTGTTGTTCTCGTGATGATGATATAGAAGAATGAATTATTATTCTTTAATTAGTATATACATGCATTTCCATGAAGTTGTAAAAATATCTAGCTATCTTCTTAATTTTCACGCCATTGAAAAGATAAAGTCACTCATCAGTTCAAGACGTCCAATGGAATGTTAAAAATAAATTGCAAGAACTGTTGCGGTATTGACCATGAGCCGGCCATCGACGTCGAAATTTCAGAGCCTGACATAGATTATTATAAACGTAAACAACAATGAGCTTCCGTTGGAGCACAGTTGTTTTCCTTCTTTTTATTTTTTTTTTTTTTTCAAATTTGACTGCGTCTTTCTAGTTTTGCTAAATTTGAACTTTTGTTAACTTAACGGAACAACCGGCATTTCGAAATGTATAAATACTCAGGTCTAGAATGGGAAAGGCATCATTTCGATTTTTTTCAGCTTTAGCAGAACCTTTCAGAAGAATCTATCATTTTGGGAAAATAAATCGTTACTTTTATTTTCGCGTACGTTTTGGTATCACATTGTCATTTAACGTAAATATGTCTCTAGAATAATCCCCTGGGCCAAAATGTTCTAAACTGTTAAGGGGTGAACACACGGGGTAAGGAATACCATAACGCACTCATTAGATATGATTGACTGGCATCTTTGTACCCAGTTTATTCAGCCCCAAGCAGAAAAAGTAATTTTAATCTTTAAAGCACGTAAAATACCCTTTCAAATAAAGCGTGATTACTTTAGAAGTAAGAAAGAGAGTTTTCATTCATCTCACCTTAAATAAAGATTTACTCTTTGATTTTCTTTTAGGCATTCACTCAATATGAAGATACCCACGACGAATATCGCCATCTTTGGATGTATACTATCACTGACTGCTTGCTCTTTGGCGTCACCTAGATGTAAGTTCTAAGTCAAGTCTCAAGTATTTTGGTTTTCTTTTGTTTTAATTTTTTTTCATGTATTAGCGTTGAGATAGTTTTCATTTTTAATATAGAATATTATCTTATATATTTTCCTATTTCCATGACAGAATTCAAATTTCCATGTATTTTCTTTAATTGAGAAAATTTGGAGTAAAAATATGAACAGGATGAATATTATGGCATAAATTATTTGTTTTTAAATATTTTTTCCCCCTTACAGTTTCAAGAGATTCGTGCGACTTAGGGAACCCAGGTGCCGCATGTGGTTCAGATGGTCAATCTTGGGGAGCAGGAGGGACTCCTCCTAGGGCTCCAGGACACTCGCCAGGTTATCCACCAGCTAGAGCTCCTACTCCAGGACATCCGGGTTATCCACAAGAAGAAGCTCCTGCTCCCGGCCCTTATCCTGCTGCACCTCAGGCTCCTGGACCTCAACAGCCTAATGCCCCATCTCCACCAGCACAAGCTCCCGGTGGGCCTTATGTTCCAGTTCAACCAAACGCGCCTCCTCCAAACTTTCCACAGGCTCCCAACGCGCCATCCCCGTATCCACCAAGTGCTCCAGTCCCTCCAGGCCAATTTCCAAATGCTCCAAGTTCGCCTGGATTCGTACCTGGTCCTCCTAGACCGGGTTTTCCATTAAGTCCTGACGGGAATGGCGTTGGTGGTAGTTCTGATCAGGAATCCACAACTCCAGTTCCTCCTCGAGCACCCTCTCCACCTATGCCACGTGCTCCCAGTATTGTCCCATCTGCACCCAGACCCAGACCAGCAGCCCCTGCATATGTTCCGGTTGCACCAAGACCAGCTGCTCCTATACCCGCTGCACCTGCAGTTCCTGGCCCCAGATTCGCACAAGCTGCCCAAGGTGACGGTGGTGACGGTGGTGACGGTGGTGATGGAGTTGACGTAAGTGATTATGCTACGGAAGGTGATGCTGACTATTATGGTGGTGGTGATTCAAGCGGCAGTGCGGAAAGCAGTGAGGAATATTACGATTACAATGGTTCGGGTGGTACTGATGGGACAGATACGGCAGATGGTGCGGATGGTGGTGACGGTACTGGTGGGGTTGATGGAACTGATAGAGCTGATGGTGTATCCGGAGGCACAGGTGGTGCCGGTGGCCGTCCTGGCGCTCCTCGTGCTCCAGGTGTTGCACGCGCTCCGGGTTTCGCACCGGCTCCAGGTGGACCTCGTGTCTCTGGTCGGGGTTATGCCCCAGAGCCCCGTCCATCTACTCCACGAGCACCTACCCGACCATTTGCACCTGGAGCTCGCGGACCTGCTCCTAATGCCCCTGGACCGCGGATTCCAACCCAAAATGCACCACTAAGACCCTTTGCTCCGGGAGCACCAGGAGGCCCGGGAGCGCCAAGAGGAAGGCCGACCTATAACCCTAGTGGAGATAGCTGCAACAATTATCCAGTCGGTCAAGTTTGTTCCGGGGGAACGTCTGGAAAACGTTAAATTTTCCAGTAAGTTATCGAATGGTCTACATACATAAAATGTCGACTGTAATTTTACAAAGGTCATGAACTTTTAAAGGTAACCGATAGTTTTGGCAAGCCCTCAAAAACTTTTCGTGTGATTTCTTTGATTTTGCTTAATAAAGAGCAGGGTACCAACATAACTAAGATACTGTGAAGTTTTTTCCTCCTGAAGTGAAACATTTATTGAATGAGAGGTAAAAAGTAATAAAAATCCCTGGCCCAAAAAAGAGGGGATGTAAATTCAAACAACGGCCACACACACTACTCACATGAGGATTGCTGTGTGTATAGAATACGCTACACATAGTGCGAAGCGCTGGGTTTATTGTGCGGGGGACCTTCGGGTGGATATGGTCTTAGAGCGTGAGGCAGTGAAAAGCCGTTCAAGCGTTTCTTACAGATATTTACACTTAAATTTGTTCGAAGTCGTGAATGGAATGTTGAATAATCTCGTACATGTGTCTTATGATAAAAGGAGAATAGTATGTGACTATGTTAGATAAGTTTCTTGCCAGTATTATTTTTGCTACCGAGACTGTCTATGAGCTTTAAGATAATCGCAATTAGTAGGTCACTATTGCTTTCTTCAGTCATTGTAATTCACTTTTGATGTTTGTTTCAGTCAAAGTCCATATATCTACTTGATTTTCATTGTTGTGCCAGAGCCATAATTGGCTGGTGAAAAAAAGAGCTGGTGAAATGAAACGTCATAATGTATATGCATTCCCAGTTTAACTCGGATGAGTATTACTTTATCATAACCTTTGGAATATAATATATCAAAAAGATCCAGTAGTATATATTTTGCAAAATAGTATGTAGTATGAATAACTACCATTAAATTTTGATACATAACTTATTTTTCAATAGCTAAGAATATTTTTGGGCTCATACATGAGCCAAAAACAAGCAATGAGTTCATAGTAGACTATGTTCACTGAAAGAACTCCTTGAAAATTTTTAACACAAAAAAATGTTAAACTTTATCAAATTTCCGGATAGACCGGTAACCAACAGAAATCTGGTTGCATGGTTATTTCAAGAGCATCTCCTCTAATCAAATTACCAAATTCCTGGTGAACTAATGCAATTATACTCGGAAAATAAATTACACGGAAAGTTTTTTAACCAGGCATTTTATGTGTGTATGTAAGTAATTTTGTCAAATTTTGTTTAATTCCTAGCAGATACTTGCATTTAAGAATAATAAATTTTCACAAATTTATTTTTACAAGAAAATATGAACCTTCTCTTATAGATAAGTCATTAACATGATTAATTGAAATATCCGCTATCTTATTATACAATCTCTGGTAAATTGCGATATGAATTTTCCCTATGGCGGAAAGTTTACTCCAATGTCTTATCATTTGGTTTTACAGGTCGCTGGTTCTACTCCATAAGTCATACCGAGCAGGAGGGGCAGAATATGTACAAGTTGTTACAACGCTGAAACTAAAGCTCTTATAAATGACATAATTTCTATTTTAGAAATAATTATATGCCTCGAAGGAGCCCACCTTTTTATATACATTAGTAACTGACTGGTTCCCCCGAAATCAAAGGTTCTAAATCTTAGCGTACTTCACCACATATTCTTGTGGAGAGCACTGTGACCTATATCACTACATTGTGATTATTCTTTAATAGCCTATACATGTTCGGGTCATTGCACTAAAGACTTTGTTCAATTCAAACTTCTATTTCCTATGCTTTGCCGCGTTATCTGACATTTCCCTTTTTGTTTGTATTATTTTGTTTGTATTATTTTATACCTCGTGTTCTATCATTTTCTTTGATTTTCAATAAACATGTTTGAACTCGACATTGCTGAATTATTTGCATCTTAATCTTTTATGATTTCAGTTTTTAACCATCTGTAAACAAATAGCAGAATGATAGAGCTGTGAGAATGTAGGGGGTTAAAGGTAATCTTGAGTTCTGGCGATGACGAGAGATACAAAATATTAAAGCGAATATTAAAAAATAAAAATAAATGATATCTGCTTAACGATTTTGTCAAGAAAATGTGCGATACCTAAGCAAAGTGCAACGATTAGTCTCCATCGCGTGTCACGTGGTCCCATGTATTCATAATACGTTCAAGTGTTCTTCAGTGAATGTGATTTCCAGCAAGTTTTTCGTTGGCTTTTTGCAGTTTCCTAACAATCTCTTCCATGATCAACATTTTCTGCGTTTGATTAAGCTAATTTCTGTCGGAACCAAATTCCATTATCAGAACTTAAGATTTCCTTTAAGGAAAGGCAGGATAAATAGAAGTTGAAGCCTAAGAAATCGTATGATATTCCTCGTCTGTAATTCATACGATTTTTTTTTTTCTTCTTCTTAGATAGAGGTAGAATCATGCAGTCGGCCAGTGTAAGAGATTGAGAAAGACTGAGGAAAATATCGACAAAGCGATCGAAACCAATGTAAAGAGATTTTTTTTTAAAAAGGCCAAGATTTAGATGAAAGGAGCAAGAGCGGGGAGGAAAAAAAGCAAAAGTAAAGGGATGCCAACGCGAGAACCAACCTCATTTTTTTAGAGTGACAGGAATGAGTAGACAAAGAGGCGATAATAGAGAAGAAAAAATGAAAAAAAAAAGTTGAAAATAAAAATGTTTAAAAAGTGTTCAATTTATATATGAAGTGTAAAGAACAGTGTGGAGTCAGATGAGAATTTATCCCGAGAATTATCGTAATTTCTTTGTTGAAAAAAATATCAGATTTCCATTTCAATTTGTATGTCTTAAAAATGAAGCAATGTAAACGTAAGTTTGACAAAACTTGTAATGAACGTTCATTTTCCTACGTAAAACCCCAGAATACCATGGTTATTGGTAATTACCGGTCTATTGTAGATTGCATAAATGTAATATCGTATTTCTATATACATAATTGAAGGTGGTGGGGGTAATCCTTAAAATAAATTTCGTCCATTTAAAATTGTGTAGGCAAAAATGCAAGAGTGTCATTCCTCTTCAACTTTGTAGGGGCAATCGCTTTGGCTGCCTTCCCTCCCCCTCGTGACGATGGCTAAGTATAACACATGCAAGAGATTGACTCAGTATAATAACTTTTTTCCCAAACCAATAGGTATTAAATGTAACAAGCAAATGGATTATGTTTTTGTTCATAAAATCGAAGCAGTTGATTGGTTGATTTCGAAATGAGTGCATAATTATTTGAATATTTCATCATGATTAAAAACTGCAAATGCGTAGAAAATGAGAGTAAACATTATGTACGTGCATATCTTATCCATCAACGCCAACAAATCTATAAGCATTAGCGCTCAATCCTTGAAGTATGATATCTATCCGAGTAGATCCTATGAGGCTTAACCCAACGGCAAACTCTTAGGATAAAACCTAGGAGGGCCTCGCTACTGTTCGAATAAATCAGATAACAGAGAAAGACTGTTACCATGATGCTCTGAAAATGTAACCCCCTCCCCAAATCATCACATGTTTCTCTTTGTTTACACCAGCATTACATTTTATTGTATATTCATTATTTTTGTTCCCTCTATTTTTCTCTCCATCTTTTTTTTTCTATGATCCCTCTCTCTTCTTTTTCTAATCATCAATAAATTCTTATTTCTTTTAAAAATTCAGTTCTACCTGTATCTCTAATAACTGGCCAAATCTTTCTAAAGCACCCTTTTACCTGTCCTAAAACGTAGTCTATGTTTAAACCTCATTCTTGTGTATGTGTAACAGTCTGTAAACGTTCATAATAAACTATTTTGAAGATGAAAAAAGGGAAGACTTTCAACAGTGCAAGAAACCTCAACAGTTTGAGACTGATGTGATCTTATCAACATGACTGTAGACAGTTTTCCTTCCAATAATCTTGAAGTAAACCAATGTTTGTTTTAAATCATGCTCAATGAGATTTACGTGTCTATCCGTTTAGCAGGCATGTTCAACTTTCCCCGATGCCTATCAAAAGCCAATGACAGACCTGTATTAATCATTCGGGGTAGGGTTTAAGAGGCCAGCTTTAACAAAACTGACCATGAGAATCGGGAAATATTTTCTAAAATTCAGGAGAGATTTTTCTATCTACGCTAGATTAACAAAAAAAAGCTAATCGCAATATCCGAAATATTGGCGCTAGTAAAGCCACTCAGGGTTTCGATATCATCCGATCACGAGCTTCACTATGAATTCCACTGAACATAATTTTTGTTTTTTGCCCTGACTCTGCATATTTATAAAATAGTAGTATGACTTCTCCATAAGTATAAATATTTGGCCAGATTTGAGAGAACGCATCATTCGAGTGCTTCTGCATCTGTAGTCCGTATCAGCAGAATACTGAACCTCATCATCAGATTGGAAGTGAAGTCCGCATTCTTTATAAGATTTTAAACAAAGGTAAGTAGGACAGAACGTATCGTTTTAACTTAAGCTAGCAGACTCGTTGCGTGTACCATCTGTATTTTTTCCTCTTCCAAAAATTACAAAATCAAGTATGCATGACAATGATGACATAAGACATATATCTGTTTATGCGCTGTTGTTGTTTCAATTAGGAAGGGTTAAAAACTTGATTTTATTAAATTAAAAGTTTGCGTTCAACATCAAGGCTGTCGCTATAATACATGCTCTACACTAGATGGAGATTGGTATCGGTCATTTTAAAATTCTTTTTCAGTAAGAATAAAAGAACAAAACATTCAAAAGCTTAACGCAAATAATTTTTATGTAATTTGCTTTTCACAGGAGCTATACCACCATGAAGCTGCTAACATCAACAGTCTGCATCTTGTCACTGGCTATTCTAACGCAGGCATTGCCAAGAAGTAAGTGATTACCTAATTATTTCCATGAGTTCTAAAAACATAAATTGAGAGAGAATTGATATTGCTTTGTATTTATGTATGTTTGTATACGTTTGCAAACCACTGACTAGAGAGGAGAACCTTTATAACAGGCACTATTTCCCTTTGGATGTCGTCGTACACCAGTCACTTCCTTTAATGTTTCCATGGTTTCTATATGTTTTTTTATCTGTTTGCCTGGAAATTAAATAAATGAATAAATAATCATATAAATAAACAAATAAATAGATTAACAGTTTAAGCCCCACAGTTTTACTTATTTCATATTACATTATCTTAAGATGTGGCTCGAGTATCACAATTAT
Source organism: Heliocidaris tuberculata (assembly GCA_025618425.1). Lineage (NCBI taxonomy): Eukaryota > Metazoa > Echinodermata > Echinoidea > Camarodonta > Echinometridae > Heliocidaris > Heliocidaris tuberculata. Next base: position 24,320,830 of record CM046832.1, on the reverse strand, counting down.
TTACGTGACGTTATGATATCTATTATCTTAAGAAGTTCATGAATTTTAATTACCAGATTTAATCGATTATGTCATACCTATTTTTTTTTAATTTAATGTCGTTTTTACATCTAAGAAATAAATCAGCAGACATATTTTTTTTCTAATAGTTACTCTTCTGTTTATCTGATAGACGCCTTGCCGTACTTTGCTGATAACAAATCATAATTCATCAATGTAAAAGAGATTAGACCTCAGCAAAGATATGATTATACGTTTGCTTAATACAAAGAACACAGTTACCATGGTTACTTTTGAAACATTAAGTCCACCAAAATTTGCATGTAATTTGTTTTGTTATCTCGATTTCTCTCTTTCACTCTCCTCCTCCTAGTCTCCCATTCATTCATTCTCTCTCTCTCTCTCTCTCTCTCTCATTTCCCCCATATTCATGAAGCCGTCATTTAAACTCTACGCTAATAGTTCTTCGAAATAACTCCCTATCATTACTTCCTCCTAGTTCGCAGGGATTCTTGCGACTATACATCAGGAGCGGTATGTGGCTCCGATGGACGGACCTATCACAATGAATGCGACGTCGAGGAAGAATCTGCGAGGTCAGGAGTTTCCATCTCCGTGAATTACAGGGGGTCATGCCATAAAACTACTGCCCAAGCACCACGAGCTCCTCGACCAAGAGCGCCATATGCTCCAAGTGTTCCCGTAGCACCAAGAGCGCCATATGCTCCAAGTGTTCCCGTAGCACCAAGAGCACCATATGCTCCGAGTGTTCCCGTAGCACCAAGAGCACCATATGCTCCGAGTGTTCCCGTAGCACCAAGAGCACCAGCACCAAGTGTTCCTGTCGCACCAAGAGCACCCGTTCCACGTGCTCCTGTACCTCCTCCCCGCGCCCCTGTTCTGCCACCACGCGCTCCGCTACCCGGAGGCCCTGGATTTGCACCAGCTGCTCCTGTACCAGGTGTTGTGGCTGATGTCGATGTAACGGTCACCGAATACGATCTAGCTGCAAATGATGGTGAAAGCGATAGTGGCAGCAGCGAAGAGTATGAATATGAAGGTGCCGACGTTGATACCACTGACGGAACCGATGGAACAGATGGAACAGATGGAGTCAGTAATGATGCAAGGGTTGTAGTTCCTGCCAGAGCCCCAGCCAACGCACCAGCTCCTGATGTAGATGTTACAGTAACTGAATACTATACCGCAGGTGATGCTGATGGAGACTATGATTTCGATAGTGACGAGGACAGCAGTGAGGAGGAATATGGCAATGTAGCAGGCACTGATGGTACTGACGGAACCGATGGCACAACAGCAAGTGGTACATCAAGTGGTAGTGCTGGCACTTCTGCTAGTGTTCCAGGCTTTCCAGGAGCTGCTTCTCCAACAAGTCCACGTGCTCCGTCGTTTGGATCACCTGCCCTACCCCGTGCTCCGGCTCCCTCAGCACCAAGAGCTCCTGTTCCAGCTCCTCCTCTTGTTCCTCTTCCTCGGGCACCGTCTCCTCCCGCCGTACCACGAACACCATACGCTCCACGTGCCCCACAACCACCACAAACGCCACACGCCCCGAGTGCCCCACAACTACCACAAACTCCATACGCCCCACCGGCCCCACGTGTCCCACAGGCACCACGTGCCCCAACTGTCCCGCAGGCACCAAATTCTCCACATACGCCATATGCACCAAATGCCCCACATGCTCCACATGCCCCAAGTGGGCCACAGTCTGGACCTTACGCTCCATCTTCTCCAGGATATGGCGATGACGACTCTTACCACCAAGGCTCGCCATATGCTCCAGCAGCCCCTGCTTACCCACGTGCCCCAGGTGTTTATCCAACTGATGGAGGAACTTGCTCTCGACGGGATGCCAGTGGCCGTTGTGTTCAACCTGACACTTCTGGGCAATGCACACAGCGAGATGCTAGCGGACATTGTGTGCACCATGCTCCGACAGGTGGATGCTCCCAGCGTGATGCCAGCGGACGTTGTGTGCAACATGCTCCGACAGGTGGATGCTCCCAGCGTGATGCCAGCGGACATTGTGTGCACCATGCTCCGACAGGTGGATGCACCCAGCGTGATGCCAGCGGACGTTGTGTTCAGCATGGTACCAGCGGTTCCCAACGTTCTACAGGATGCGTTCAGCGCGACGCCGCTGGACGATGCACGCAGTACGGTAATTCTAGAGGCTGCACAGGCTACGGATGCACCGAAGGATTCTATAACTCCAATGGTATGTATCGTCGTCAATTATATTTCTCTTAAATTTTTACTTGAGTTCTGGTCGTGCAATTGAATTGTTAGAGAAAATATCTAGAAGTTATTAGGAAAGGTTGATTATGGAGTAATATTAGGCTCTGGGATCATTAAGATCATGACAAATTTACTATATTTTTCTGTAAAAAAAACAAAAAACAATGAAAAGGACTTGACACATGCATCTGTGCATGGAACTACAGAAACATTTGGCATCAGAATTTGATCCGAAGTTTCGAACTAAATTAATTTTAATCCTATTTGGAACATGACATTGCTACTATAATATTCAAACACAGGATAGCAAAAGAAGTAAAAAAAAAAAAATAGTTTGTAACCTTCACCACAAGTTCTAGATCTCAAGTTTCTCTTAAGATTGATAAATAATTTAGATGGACAAAATTGGAGAGAAAGAAACGGAGAGAGAGAGAGAGAGAGAGAGATGGGGTGGAATATCAAGCTAATGCTGCCTCACTTTCAAAAACATACTTTTGAATCTGTCGTTTTTCCGCCTCGTAAAAACTTAAAATTACCTCAGAAATAATCATTATTATTCATGTTTGTTTGTTTTTTTCTGGGCAGATGATCTGACACTTGGTGCGTTCGCTTGACTTTGATTTCTCCCTATCATCGTGAGGACATTGCCTTCTTAGGCCATGGATCACACATCGGTAGTCGAATGATTATGCCGTGGTATTGAATCTATTTATGTATTTATTTTTTGTTTTACTTTCATTATGTTTCAAAATGATTGTCTTATACAGGGCATCAAGCTGATTCTATCAGAATCAATTGAGTTTTCACGAAATGTTTTACAGAATCAAAACACAATAGTCGTCATGTATTTATTGTGTTATATATTCTTATATCAGACAGTGAAAATGCACATGAAAATATGATTTAAGAGATATTGTTATGACCATTGTAGAAATTATAAAGCCTTTATACCTCGCTTTTGAAAGTTATTATTCTTCTTGTTTTGCTCTTGCTTTCAGTGAATAAAGCTACTGAACATATTTGAAGTTCCTGTGAATGGCTATTTTCATTTCAGTTTTACGGCATTTAGATTTAAAGTGATAAAGAGCTTTTAGAACAAAACTCTATGAAAAGGTGAGAAATAACATGGATAAGGAAGGTGAGAATCTTGATAATAGAATGTGAATTTAGATTTCCGATCACGATGACTATATAGATGGCTTTTCAATCGAATTTGATTGATTGATTTATTGATTGATTTGTGTAATTGACTCTGTTTGATTAAATTGTATACCCATACCAAGACATAAAAGACAGCAATTTCACATCACATATATAAAGCTGAAAGCGATAATGAGTGTAAGTGATATTGCACAAGTGTTTCTCAGCTCCTAACTCAAAGGAACTATACAGTGGGTATCAAAAAAGTCACCCACCTTTGATAGCTTCTAACTTCTAACTATAATTTCCAGTTTTTATCTGATTAAACTAAATTATTTTTCAATTTCTGGTTGTGCCTCATTGCTGTACACATGTATTATATTACATCAATTTGGCTACTGTGACACTGTATAATTAAGTACCCTGACCTTAGTGACCTATTGCAAGAGGTGGCAAGGGAGGGGGGGGGGGGGGGGAGAGGAGTCTGTCCAAAATTCCTTCTGTCTGATCGTTACCCTGCATCAGTGAAATATCATGTACATGCAGTGTTCTCGTGGTTAAGTGCAATATGGTACGGTACATGTATTTGTGTTCATTGGAAACAAAAACAGATCACTTTTTATGTGGTGGTCCCATTGCTTTGATCTTATTTTGTGTACTAAGCAGCATACTCATTTGTTTCCTTCTGCGTGGTCCCCTTTTCTTCCCTAATTTTCTGCCTCTTTCTTCGGCGGGGGTGCGCTTCCTGTCAGCTATGGGTTCATGTTGTTTGTGGCGCATTGTTGTGTACATTAAAATGTTTGCTGTCTTTGTTGTGTGTGGTGGCGCGTGTAGGATGCGTGGAAGTGTATAAGCATGCTAAGTGGATGGTATGTGTGTTGTGTTTTTTGAATGGAAAATGTCAAGTTTTTGTCTTGTGCATAATTGTGCCAACAATGTGCCACAGACTGCATGGGTCCGTGGGTGGAGCGGACGCGTCCCCGTTGGGGAGGGGGCGGAGGGTTTGAGAGGGGGAGGGGGCCCTGCAGAGGGAAACCTCTCTGACTTCTTGTCACACCTTTATTCTTCATCTTCTTTTCTTGTCCGCTCCTGTCTCACCTCTCTGTCTTTGCTCTTTCCCCTGCACTTCTATTCTTCCTATTATCTATCCTGATCTCTAGTTATGTCCTCTCATGCTTTGCTCGGTTTCCTTCTCTATTTCTCCGTTGTTCTCTTCCTCTCCTCTCTTTCGCTGCATTGTACCACTGTTGAGTAAATTCATTTAAATGTGATTAATTTTTATTCTTTTTAAGCTTTTAAAGGAAAATCTAACCTTAATAGCAAGTTACTTTGAAAGAAAGAGGAAAAATCAGAGAAGCAGATTGGTGAAAGTTTGAACAAGCAATAAGAAAGTTATGAATTTTTGAAAGTTGTAATCACTATTCATATGGGAATTCAAATTGGCCGAATAGGTAATGTCACTGTGATGTAGCTGTGGACAACTCCCCCATTCGCTCCAACACACAAAATGACTAAAATGTCACTTTTTTCATAATGTATTACTCAGTAGGATCTTTTTCTTTCATGAGGACCTATAACAATATGCTATCTCCAATATATTTTGAGTACTGCCCCACAGGTAAAATCGCCTCAAAGAAAACCGCAAATTAATGATATTTTTGTGTACGACAAATGGGAGAGTTGTCCACAAAAATGTCACAATCGAATCACCAAATTGCCAATTTGAGATTCGCATAGATGTAGTGATCTCATTTTTCAAACATCCATAACTTTCTTATTCCTTGTTCGATTTCTTTCAAACTTTCACCATCCTGTTTTTCTTATTTTTCTGCTTTCACACAAATCATCTCATTACCATGATTACCAAGGTTGGATTACCCTTTAAACTTGCTGTTTTCTCTGTGTATTGATATTCCTGCTATGTAATTTGATATGTTTTTAATGCAACCAATTTGTTCACTGTGAATTTCTTTTGTGTTTTTATACGAGAGACAAATAAATACTATCTTATCTTATCTTAACTTATTCTAATTAAAAAGCTATAAACAATGTGGTCTTGAAATTCATTATAAGAACTTGTTTTCTGTCTAATAATACCTCATTCAGGACTTTTCTGCCACTAATGACTGAGCATCAGCATTTTTAAATAGTGTCGTCAAAATCCATACCAAGTTTGGCCTGACGCAACGAATGTGGGTCAAGCCATACGAATGTTACTTTAGTCTAAAAAAAAAAACCTTTTAAAAGTTTAATTCTATTCCGTGCTTCAGTGCTTCATTGTTTAAAGCGATCCAGTGTATGAAAGCTTTCACATTGCCTTGTTTCATTCCATATGATAAACTCAATTTATTTTAACAGCCTTCTAAATTTTTGTCTCATTATGATAACTAAAAACTCGCTGCATTGCACCATTTCCCCTGCATAAGGTGCATAAGATGTTTTTTTTTTTAACTCAAAGGTTTACTAACTTTAAAGACTGAAAAAATACAAGGAAGTACATGTGATTAGAATTAGCAAAGTAATTGATAGTAGACTTTCATTAAAAAAAAGATCCGTTAATTATGGGATGCGGATGAAAGCGAGATTGTGTTACCATGGCAAAGAAATATCATAGATTTTGCGTGTAATAATCCTATTCTTGAGTTTGAGTTGACGTGAACACCCTTTCTATTCATATGCACAAAATCAATTGAAATAACTAAGCAATTATTTTCGAACTGGAATAAAAAATGCATAATTAGTTTTGATCCACGTTCGTAGCTTCAGCCCAAACTTGGTATACAAGAGGATTTTGACAATACTTTTTGAAAAGCCTGCTGTTCAGTCATCCGTTCCAGCACGGTTATAAATAAGGTATCATCGGTCAGAACATAAGCTGCTCTTTACCAAAAATACATTTTAAGCCATGGATGTTATAACTTTTTAATTAGAAGCTATCAAAGTTGGGAATACTTTTTTATACGCACTGCAAAGCTTTATCACATTGGTTTCACTCTTAAATCACATAAAAATCAATAGTCTTAATCAAAGTATGTAATTTTGCTGAGTGAGAAACAGGAGAGACAGTAAGGAAAACGAGTTAGAGAGAGATGGAGAGAGATTCAGAGAAAGAGAAGCATAGAGAAAAGGAAGGGGTACTGGATCTTTATTGTCTTATAATGAGACATATGGTAACTTTAAATACATTCTTAATCGACTTATGAGTAGACTAATCGACGCCCTGATACGTACTCACCTAGAAGAGGAAGCGCACAGGACCCAAGTCCGACATGTCAGACTTAGGTTTTGTGCTCAAGGTTTTTTATATACTCCTTCACCGTTTGTCAGAAGAATATTGGGTAAAGTTCGGGGGTTATTTTATACATATTAGCTGTACAAACAAAAAAAGTTTTAGGTTATTGGTCCACATCAAGTTCAAACAGGTCTAGATTATATCATTGTTTAATATGAACTCGTGCTTTCCAGCTCGCGTAGTACAAGATTTCCTGTGAATAGGATCATTTGACCAATTCATGTACCCTTTGTTAGCGATAAAGAATATCCACGCTGATAAAGAAAACCAACTCCTCCTTGAAGTAGGCTAGTTTGAGAGAACCGAGTCTGGGATAGGTAAACTAACTTCTAAAAAAGACAAAATAAGACGTGCATTAATGCACCCACTCCAGACTCAGTTCATCAGTTTCATTGTGGGTAGAGAAAACCCTTCCTAAAGTATTCATAAGAAGGCGGGTGGAATAAAGATCTCTCTCGTAATCAAAAACTGACTGTATACTCTATTTTGAAATGTTCATTTTGGGAGACTTTTTCCAACCATCAACTCTTTAGGTTCTCAAATTTGTTAATACCAGCCCACACAAAATACTAATTCTTGATAAGTCTGGATTTTGAACTCTATCGCAAAAGTCGCTTTTGCTCACTCGAGCTCAAAATATTGCAAGATATTTTTGTGTCATTTGATAGAAGAGACCCTAATCTATCCACAGGTGTGAGAATTTCCTACAAATATTTTGAGGAAATATTGGGGGGGGGGGCTTTCCAACTGTTAACTTTTGGGGGGGACGCACTTTATAGACAATTGCTCCTCCGATATAAACTACCCCTCGGACAACTACCCGTACGAAATTTACGGTCAGTGTTTTTTTTTTTTTTCCTTGGATGGCTGTCCTACTGGGTCTTGGTCCGGGATGACATCGAGTGGGCAGTTGTCCTAGAATCATATTAGGCCATGGGCCTGTCACAACAGTGTCATCCCCATGAAGCCCAAATAATTTGACCCATTGAAATTACTAAGATCATCTTAATTGTTCATTTTATTTTTTTTTAAAGAGTTGTCAACCTAACTTAGACGTAGGGTTTAGAAGACTCCTGAGAACCAAAATATAACTCTAAGTCGCATCGCTTTCACCCCATCTAGCCCATGGACCAAACAGTATCACTGTACATGACAAAACACATATGTCTCTCTAAAACTTCTCGTCCATCAAGGATTCGTCCTAAAAATACTAGAACCTCACAATCTTAACTGGAAGTACCGAATTTCTCATTGCATTGATCGGGCCCGTAGTACAGACTCCCATCTGGTAGGGTCCGATTTTTTTTTTTACAGGCGATTTATTGTTTGTTGAGCTATACAGGAATTTCATTACAATTTAGCTCAAATTTCTCTCAAATTGCGTTTTTGAAAGTGCTTCCATATCAAATATTGTCCAGAATGGAATTCTTAACACATGTGCCGAATTTGGTGCTTTTAGGCAAAAGTGCACAATTTTCAAGCTATGCCGCCTTACTATTTCAACTAACTTCAAATTTAGTGTGTAAATCTCGAGTGTTCGGCAATTCTTTTGGTGCACTATGGTCATGATGGTGTCTAATGGTGTCTTTTTTGTAATTATTTAATTTTGTATTGGTTTATCAAAATAGCCCCATACTGGACCCTGTAAGTCAGTACTCAATTTACAGATTATCAAACATGGCCTAGTGACCAACTTGTGACTTGTTGGGCGGCTATCCCTTGTCAAAATGGATATCCATATTATGCATGTTGTTATTGTTAGTGAGTCCCCCAATAAAATTAACAGTTGGAAAAAGTCTCCCCAGATAAATATTTCGTAATATTTTCAATATATTTTTATTCTTGTAGATAGCTCAGGGTCCCTCCTATGTAATAACACTTTCACATAATTGGGTTTTGCTCACTCAAGCGCAAAATATTTTGAGATATTTTGGTGTCATTTGATAGAAGAGACCCTAAGCTATCCACAGGTATAAAAAATTTCCTAAAATATTTTGAAACATTTATTTGGGGAGAATTTATCCAACTGTAAACTTTTTCTTGGACGCAATGAGGAGTTTACCCCCGGTGCTTCTAAATTTATCAATTACTGCCACAATGTAGGTTGCATCATTCGTTTATTGTTACCACATCGTGATCACGGTGATGTCTATCCATTTCCCAAATGTGTGATGTAAGAAGCATATTTCTTATGTTGAAAGGGGGTCGGGTCGAAATTTTCAATTTCTTTATTGGCATTATAAATGATTTACAAGTATAAACATGATAAAGGCAAAACTGAGTTCTTGCAGATTTTTATTTTCTTGTTGCTCAGTGTTTAGAGTTTCCTGCGTCAATACACTAAACCAAAATGTACTCCTAAATGGTATGTTTAAGGTGTAGAGCTTCGACACTTCATTTTCATCGCTTCACTCTATCTCTCTTTCTAGCTCCATTTTTCTGTTCTTATCTTCATCGGCTTCATCTCTCTCTATCTATCTATCTTTCTCTCTCCTCCCCCCCCCCCTCTCTCTCTCTCTCTCTTTCTCTCTCACACACACACAACACACACACACTTTCTTTCTCTTTCTCTCCTCCAGGGCTTCTTGTGTCTCAAGTTTGTCAAAGATGTAAGTAGCAAAATCTTTAATCCAGGATTATGAAAACTTCTTTTATATGATAAATGTTCTGAAATAAAGATTAAGTTCCACCGAGAAACTTAATAATATCCCATCGCAAATCGGAAGTTGTCGAATTATGATCACTGAAGATTGAAGAACAGCCCATTTAAACTCACTCAGGAAATGCACGACGTGTAATAACGCTAGAAGATGACTCGATGAGGGATTCCAACTAAATTAATATGGATTACAAATCGATAAGTTTTATTTGAATACAGGATCATTTTCGCAATTCAAACCTTTTCTTTTTGACGTTAAGTGTAGATGTCTTACTGAGACAAGTGCAGCACGTATACAATCTGGATATCATTAAGTAGTCATATTACTTCCTTTGATATACATCAGTTATTCTGTTTTGCTTTGTGTATGGAGCCTATTTGCGCGCATATGTGTCCGTGTGTTTGAGACAAAAATGAATGCATATAAATAGGTCCCATTCAATCATGAGAGTGTATATATCTTCAGCAAAGACTATAAATAAGTGGAATTGTACGAGGCTTAGTGCAGTTTTATCACCATGCTTCGAACCAGTCTCCTAATCGTATTGGGCATTACGCTCCCCGTATCAATACTTGTCAACATGGTCAAAGGAGCACCTCGTAAGTATGAACACATTGATAATAGCCTGTTGATTATTTCTTGAAGTTCAAGAACTGATTAGTCTAAAACCAGTTATGATGCAATAGTACAGGGGATTGTGCTGTATAAATCTCCTTGACCTTTCTAGAATAATATTCATGCTTCATATCTTTTATTTTACTATTCTATGGACACAGAGTCAAACCAATGCACACGGGGAGTAAGTGGTACTGTGTGCGGTGATAATGGTGTTACCTATGACGATGCGTGTGATGTTGATGACGACGACGATAGCACGAATGGAAATGGAGGGGTCCAGGTTGCACACTCAGGAGCATGCAATACAGGAAGTCACTCTCCTGCGGCGGCTCCTCATGCTCCTGCCTCGCAGTCTCCAGTAGCTCCGTATGCTCCTGTTTTTCCTCATGCTCCTGCCCAACATTCTCCCGTGGCTCCAGCCGCTCCTCGTGCTCCTGCCGGAGGGGTTCATGGTGACACCAGTGGAGAAGCTGGATATGGAAACGCACCTTCTACTGCCGTTGGTTATGCCCCTTCAGGTCCTGTTGTAGGATATGCTCCTGCTGCTCCCGCTGTTGGTTATGCTCCTGCTGGTCCCGCTATTAGTTATGCTCCTGCTGATCCCGCAGTTGGTTATGCTCCAACCACTGACAATTCTGGCTATGATTACATTTACGAAGATGACAGCGACAGTAGCGAAGAAAACCATAGCTATGAATATTATGGTAATTATGTTCTTCAACTGCATACGTTTTATGAGAGCTTAGCGATTATGTCTGTTCTGATAAGTTCGATATGAGTCTATTGTAGATTTTACGAGTTCCCTGCATGCAAATAAGCATGGATTGTATAATAAATAGCCACTGCATTTTCATTCCTTACAACATAAGTTTATATTATAATTTTAAGTTCAGTAATCCGCATTCAAAGTAGCAATTTTTCTTTTTTTTTAATAGGTTACGAAGATATTCCTGCAGGAGCTGTTCCTGTTGCCCCTGTGGGCTTTGCACCTGCTGGTGCTGTTCCTGTTGCTCCTGTGGGCTTTGCACCTGCTCCTGCCGGATTCGCCCCTCCTGCATCTGAAAATTTTGTGCCACCACCCCAGATAGATGCATTTCCACCAGGTGCTGCTTCTCCAGGATTCGCGTTTCCCTTCGCTCCTTCTCCCGCCGGCGCTCCTGGTGGTCTTGCACCCGCCCCTCCAGCTCCGGGCTACGCAACAGCTGGAAGTGCAAATGTTCTAGTTTTAGGGGGTATAGCTGATGGATGTGATGGATCTGATAGCGGCGAAGGTTGCGACGTTGATGCTTATGCAGAGGAATCTGATTCCCCAGAATGCGACAGTAGCAGTGAAGAAGACGGTTGTTCTGCAGCTACGGCTCCTGGTAATGCTGCAGGAGTTCCGACTGGTGCTGCCCCTGCCCCTGCCCCTATCCCAGGTCGCCCCTACGCTCCACCAGCTCGTACACCATTTGTCCCAAGAGCACCGTATGCTCCTAGTGCACCTAGGACCTCAGGATTACCAAATGCCCCTGCTTCTCATCCTTCATTTCGGCCTAATGGTAAGGACGATTCTTCTGAGAAACAGGGTACAGTTGCTCCACAAGCTCCAGCGGCTCCCCAACCTCCTGTGGCTCCCCGGGACCCTAGGCCTACTCCAGATGCTGTACCAAGGGCACCCTCTAAACCATTGCAACCTGCTGCACCTGTCGCACCTGTCGCACCTGTCGCACCTAGAGTGCCAGCTCCAAAAGCCCCTTCTGGGGGTTGTACTGCCGGTGATGCTGCTTGCACTGAAGGCAGTGGTAAAGGAGGAAATGGTTGTACTTCTTCTGGCTGCATAGATGATGACGAAGATAATGGTCATGGTAAAGCACAAACACAAGTTTAAAGTAAATGTTTCTCTCTCGCTCTTTCTTTCTTTCTCTCTCTCTCTCTCTCCTTCTCTCTCTCTCTCTCTCTCTCTCTCTCTCTCGCCATGTGCTGATTTTATGCTAAGAATTCACAATTTCTCAATTAGCATCGTTTTCGTCCAAGCATATTACTGAACTGTGCAAGTGATAAAGTTCGCAACTAGTTCTAAAACATTCAGATCACAATATTCCAACCCCCTCCCTTGGTGATTTATATTTATCTTTTTTTTTTTTTCTTCTTTTTTCTCCCTTTTTTTTTTGATACAGTTGCCGGTCTACAACAGATGATGGGGTATCCATAAGACCATCTCCACACACCTTGTGCAGTGAAAGACTGAGCCCCCCTTAAAAGCATAGGTATCTGAGCTATAAAAAAAAATACAAATACAACAACAAAAAAAAACAACAACATTATTTTATATTTATAAATAATTTCATGTAATGATTCTTTAATTTTTCTTCAATTTTTGTTCGAAATAATATGATGATCAACCCAAGCACTACATTATATTTCATTATTACATTAGAAATATATGAAAGCTTAAGTGCATTTCTTGCTATATGTATGTACACAAATAGGTTCAGGCATAGACAAATATATTCTATACATTATCAATAAATTTCATTTAGCATACCATAAAAATTTATTAAATCAGATAATAATCTTGGAGTTGAATAATAATATCAGGTGTCACATTGATAACGAAATACAAATTTTGCAGTAAAATTATTTATTTAATTCATCCATTTATCCATTTATTTGATTATTCATTAACTTATTTATCTATTCACTTATTTATCTATTCTTTTTTTTTTAATTCATTAACTTATTCATATTTTGGTACAGACAAGTTTGGATAAACTGCGAATTTAACATCAACTGGACAAAAAAACTTAAAATAATTCAGGGAAATAATTAAATGAACAATGAAAGCTTAGCACGACGATATGTTATTCTATGCATTATTTTCACCTCTTTCGAGGTAATTATTCAATTTGTGCATTTTATTTGAGCGAATTTACATGAATGAGCATTTCACTATTTTCCCCCTAAAAGATGGACTTGATAAAAGAAAAAAATAACTGACACAATTAATGGGGGTAACGATACTGTATTTTTTACATTCATTTACCCTTTATAATATTGTTTTATTCGTTATCACTATGTTTGCCTTATTTGCATTTTTTTCATTTATGTTTTATTTGTTTTATTTCTTTCGAAAAATATATATGAATCAACAAATAAAAACTCATATCTTGTGTTGTTGTTTTTTTCAAAAAATATTAGTGGATTAAATGAAAACTAAGATTTTATAAATGAGAGTGATTTAGTTGAATATTTGACCATGAGGCAGAAGAGAGATATTGTGCAGAAAGAAAATAATAACAAGAAGAAGAAGAAGAAGAAGAAGAAGAAGAAGAAGAAGAAGAAGAAGAAGAAGAAGAAGAAGAAGAAGAAGAAGAAGAAGAAGAAGAAGAAGAAGAAGAAGAAGAAGAGGAGGAGGAGGATGAGGAAGAAGAGGAGGAAGAAGAGAAGGAGGAGGAGAAGGAGAAGGAGAAGAAGGAAAAGGTAAATAAGAAGAGCAGGAGGAGGAGGAGGAAGAAGAAGGAAAAAAATGAGAAGAGACTAAAAGATGCAATAGATTTACTAGTAATTTCAAATAATGAAAATAAAATGAATGAAAACAATTATCTCAAAAGAATTAAAGATATTAACGAAACAATTGCGTTTCATTCGTAGAGACCACATAATCGTATATTTGATTCATTATTACCGTTTTTGTCTCTAATCCGTGTGTACTTCAGACTTTCACGTTATAGCCTATAAAATGAATTGTTTTCATTTAAAAAAAAATCAATTTAACCTTGTTTGTTATTCAAAAATATTTTGTTAATCTAAGGAATTTTATCAATTGTCAGAAAGGCATTTTATTCATTTCATTGATTTCTTATTCGAAAATTATATTTAATTTGATTAGCGATATATCATATATGCAATACGCAATATATTAGTGTTCTTAGGAATAGTCATATGTAATTGTGAAGGAGTAAAGTCATGAAAATGAGCAAGAGAAAAATATGGATATACTTCGTCTTGATTGACAGTTGTGGTACAGATGCAGTATTTATCACTTATATATTAAATACAATTTTTCAAATTAATTTACATTTTTCAGAATATTCTAGATTTGATTCCAATTTACAGTTACTGAAGAAAAAAAAAATCCGTTCAGTTTTTCTCTGCTGTAGATAAATTCCCCGTATCCCCTTTCTCTTCATTTATGAAATTTGACATTTATAAGAAAAATCTTATCATAGAATAATTCATAACGTTCTCATTTATTAGAAATTTGTCGGGGGATATATTTTTCCCCGGTTAAAAGGGCAGAATAGGGATTATCTGTTTGGTCGGACAAATCTGGACACATAGTTGTCAGTACTTTGCACTAAATGGAGTGCAACTTGCAATGGATCTAAAGCCTTTCAATACAAATTACGCCAATTCCTGGCTCGACACCGCCCCCGTACCCTCCGCCCCAAGTAGTAAATCATTTGCTTGGATGCTTGATATCATTTATATTAATAAGTACTCACAAAGTTCTAAATTTATACTCCGAGATACATGTATATTACACAGGCTATGAATAACTGTGTCTATCTGAAGTAAGATTTAAGAATGATCGAGAAGTTGAAATTACAGAGTAACAAATTATATATGCTTATCATCTAAACGTGTACAATGCCATTTAATGTAAGTTAGAAGTGATTATCTAGCTTAGCTTTAATATGATGCACTTGTATCTGAAAAATATGGGACCTTTCCCAGACAGTCTTTATTTTTACTAGAGGGCCAACAGATCGTACCAACATCGTTCGTATAGTACAAAGTCAATGAGGGGAAAATGCAGGGGCGGATCCAGGATTGTCCGAAAAAGGGCGAGGGCAAAATTTACCAGAATTGAGTCTCTCAGAAGGGGGAGGTAGTGAGCAAAAAAATAATTTCCCCCCTAAATTAAACTTCTGCGGAAATCTTGCCGGCCCTCCCGGGGGCATAGACGTACTACATGCCATGTATATCATACGAAAAGCAGCACACGCTGAAAACATTTATACGCGAATAAGATTTGGCTCCGCCCATAATTATGCTCCCGGGGCTCCAAAAGTGGGATGAGCTGCCTGTTTTGTTTTGTTTTGTTTTGTTGTTTCAACTTAAAAAGGCTTTTTTGTTTTTGTTTTTGCAATAAATGCGTGCTCGATAAGGCCATGGAAAGACAAGCTGAAATCCTAAAAAGCTATTGAGTACTAAAAGTCACATCTTAATCCAAATAATTATGAACGCAGAAGAAAGTTCCCACAAGTGTCGAGAAAATTCGTATAGTTAAAGTCTGGTACCTGTAGAAAACATGACTACCGTCTATAAAAGCTTGATTTAAAGAAGTCTTCTCTATCCTCCTTTAATCTAGTAAGGATTATAGATTAAGAAGATATCTTAGTCTGTATTAAAAAGAGGACTTCCTCATTTAAAGAAATGGAAGCTCTCAGCTTTAGATCAATTATGATATTTGAATTGAAGCGACGAAGGAGGAAGTTGCAACATATGGGATAGGTCTTAGTGCACAATGTGATGAATCTAGGTATTGATTACAATCAATAACTCCTTTATTCTCCAAAAAAAAATACAACTTTTTGACTTTCAGTAAGTCGTTACACATCTCTTGGTTGAGCTTGTATTACATTCAAACAGGAAAGCACTAAATTTCTGTTAAATAATTTATTGATAAGAATCGGACGCTTTTAGAAAAAAAAGTCTTCATTTATTGCATCATTGGAAGAGTGAAATGCTTATGTTTACGCTCATCTGCAGAAATATTGCTCGTAAATTGTATAAATAAGGAATGCTAGTTAGTGGAGTCATCAGTTGCTTCTCTGAGGTTCCAAGAGCAGTCAGAGCCAGGAAAGAACAACTTTGTATTCATCTTCTCACGCATAGAGCTACGAAGCAGTGGTAAGTATAACCCTTTCAATCTTTCCCCTTAATTTCACATTCATTATTTTGTTAAAGTGTACTAATCACTTTAAAAAATAATTTGTGTACAGCCAGAATGTATAAAATCAACCTCATAATACTTTTTTCCCGGGATTCTATGGGTAAACGGCTAAGGTGTATGAAAAAAAAAAAACGATAACATAAAAACGGAGCCCAACTCGGACTTCGGTTCCATGTGGGCCCTATTCTTTACGAGCGTCTACGGGTACGTCGACTAGTCTACTCACAAGTCGCATTTACTTGTACTGAGAGTGTATATAAACTGGCAGTATCTCTTTAGAGAAGTAATATTTAAAGCTCATATTTTGAATACAGTATAGCGATATATACCTCTAACATACAGAGGAAAATATTCATGGATTCTCTCAATACTCACTAGTCACTACTTTAATCTATTTTTTTTTTTTTTTTTTTTTTTTACATCAACGTATTCAACATTCCAGGGGCCTGTAACATAAAGAGATAAATCAATCTTACGATTGATATCAATCGTAAGTCTATGGCAAACCATGTACTGAAGAGTTACAATTGATTGTAAGATTAATTGTATGTCTTTATGTTACAGGTCCCAGAAGAGGTAAACTATAAGTGATATTATCATTTTTTAATGTATTATTCTTGATACATTTTTCTCCACAGATTTCCAACATGAACCACACGAATATTTTGGCCGCACTGGGTATTGTGCTTTTCCTTGCAGTACTTTCGAATGGCGCTCCATGTGAGTTTGATAAATTTTGTCATCTCTTTCAGACATTGATCATTTTAAGATACGTTATCCATAGTCAAATAACATGATTAAAAGTTATTTGAATATGGAAGCAAAAAAAAATGATATAAGCTAAAATGTAGTATTCATGTGCATTCTAGGAACATTTCAATGGTTATGCATGATTTGAAAGAGTTGTCATAATACGAATTCAAGAAGGATCTTGGATTTGGGGATGGAATGTTATTCCCTGTTTTTAAAGTTGTCATCACAGTTGATAATTTTCCGTTAATTTTCATGTTTTTCTTAAAGTCTTTTGTAAAATTCATGTAAATACTGTTTTCTATCTTGTCAACAGATTCGAACAAATGCACGCGAGGAGTTAGCGGTGCCGTATGCGGTGATAACGGTGTTACCTATGACGATGCGTGTGATGTTGATGACGACGACGATAGCACGAACGGAAATGGAGGGGTCCAGGTTGCACACTCTGGACCGTGCAATGGAGGAAGTCACTCTCCTCCGGCGGCTCCTCGTGCTCCTGCCCCAAGTGCTCCAGTAGCACCGTCCGCTCCCGTTCCTCCTCGTGCCCCTTCTCCACGTGCTCCCAGTGCTCCATCCGCTCCATATGCTCCCGCTGCTCCTCAGGCTCCTGGAGCCGGGGCTCGAGGTGATACCAGTGGAGAAACTGGCTATGCCCCCGCAGGTCCTGATGTTGGTTATGCTCCTGCCGCTCCTGCTGTTGGTTATGCTCCTGCCGCCCCCGCTGTTGGCTATGCTCCTGCTGCCCCCGCTGTTGGTTATGCTCCTGCCGCCCCCGCTGTTGGTTATGCTCCTGCCGCCCCCGCTGTTGGCTATGCTCCTGCTGGTCCTGCAGTCGGCTATGCTCCAGCTGCTGACAATTCTGGCTATTCTGGCTACGATTACGTTTATGAAGATGACAGCGACAGCAGCGAAGAATACGGCTATGAATATTATGGTAAATTGTTAATTATATTTCAGCAGCAAGTAAACGGTTCTTCTTTCAAATTCCATTGTAATAGGTCGTTAACCATTCCATTGTAATAGGTCATTAACCATTTTATCTCCTGAAGCTGAAATTGGAATGGTCTTCTATCAAGACCCCATGTTTCAGCCTAGCCACCGTTACAAAAACAAAAGATAATGGATACTCGTATATGTGAATATTATTATTTCAACACGATAATATTGCTCAATTTAAAAATTGATTTGAAATATAGAAAAACCATGAACTATTTCATTTGTCATGTAGGTTATGAAGCAGTCCCCGCAGGTCCTGTTGGCTTTGCTCCAGCTCCAGCAGCCCCTGCTTTCGCTCCATCTGCACCAGGTGGACCTGCATACGCTCCAGTTGGAGGTGGAGCTCTTGGATGCGGGGATTCTGGTAGCGGTGAAGGATGCTACGGTGATGTAGGTGTAGGTGCAGCAGGCTTTGCTCCAGCTTCCGGTGGCCCTGCTTTTGCTCCAGCTGCTCCAGGGTACGCACCAGCTGGACCTGCATTCGCTCCTGTTCCAGAGGGTGGCGCAGATGGATGTGGGGATTCTGGTAGCGGTGAAGGATGTGATGTTGAATATGATAGTGAGGATATCGGGAGTGAGGAAGGAAATGGTCCTGCTGCTCCTGGAGGTGCAGCAGCTCCAGGTGGTGGTGCTGCCCCTGTCCCAGCACTTCCCCGTGCTCCAGGACTCCCATATGCCCCTCCAGCTAGTGCGCCAGCTCCAGCACCACGCGCTCCAAGTGCCCCAGTGTCACCCTATGCTCCTGCTCCTAGTGCTCCGTCTGGACCAGGTGGAAAAGATGACTCTTCAGAGAAACAGGGTGATACTGGTTCTCAAGCTCCAGAGGCTCCAAGGGCTCCTGCCCCGGCTGCCCCACCTGCACCGAGGGCACCCACTGCACCAGCTCCACCAGCTCCACCAGCTGCCCCTGCCGCACCTGCCGCACCCGCTGCTCCTGCTGCTCCAGCACCAAAAGCTCCTAGCGGGGGTTGTGCAGCTGGTGATGTTGGATGTAGTGATGGCGGTGGTGATGGCGGTGATACTGGAGGAAATGACTGCAATGACTCTGGCTGCAAAGATGATGACGATGACAATGGTAGGACAAACTTTTATAAACCCCCAGGCAAAATCAGAGTTTCATAACAAGTTAATAGAGGAGACATTTGAATGTCTACATTTGATTTTTTTCATAGGGTTTTCTTTAAAAGGTTATGGCTAGTATCCCTCTACAGATTTTTTACAGGGAAAACTTAATAAATAAACATATTATATAAAAGACTTGTTACATTAAAATGTAAAATAGATAAGGATAACTTTTCAAATCATATACTTGATTTAACTTTTTTCTTGTTTTTCAATTCTCTATAGATAATTCTTGTTAGTCCTATGTTAAAACTTTCCATTTCTTACGATTTTGGCTTTGTATTGATTATTTGTTTTCCTCGTTTATTTCACAGCTGCAGCTCTTCAAGAAGTGATGGGATCTCCATAAAGCACATGATCTTCGAATTAACAATTTCGTCAGCGATAGTTCAAAGGAGAGAATCTTAAACGCCAGACCCGAATAGAAACTCTCGCGCGCGAACTGTAATCATGAAAAAAATTGTGTTATGAAATGACGCGTGTTGAGTTAATGAAACTCGGGGAAATCTAAATGAATGAGAAACGTTCAAGTCATATTGTGTCATATTTAATTTTTTTATTTAATTATTTATTCCAAATAATCATTTTATATTTATATTTATATTGATATATTCATACATACTGGGATATTTACGTTTTGTGTAAGCTAGTTTTTGTTTAACATTTCAATTTGTGATTTACATCCTAACATATTTTTTCATTTTCAAATGATTTCCAGAATTAATTTCAATGTCAGATTTTGTATACGATTATGGCTGTTCAAATACTAACTGATATAGCAATCACTTTTGGGTTACATTAGTTCTTGGTTCCCATCAAGTGCCAAGTTACAATACATAATATTTTTTTAATTTGATCATTATTTTGTTTGTGTGTTATATCTGTGAACGAAAATAAATATTTGACAACGATAACTAAATATCGAGAGTGTGATCTTTTTCATGAAACAATAATGAATCAGAGCAATTTAGACTAAGTAGGGAGAAAGGCAGACAAAGAAACGGAAAGGGAGAGAGAGAGAGAGAGAGAGAGAGAGAGAGAGAGGGGGAGGGAGAGAAACAGTAATGGATCTGAACAACTTCGACTAAGTGGAAAGAGATAGAGAAAGAGATGACAGAGAGAGACAGAAGCGGAGGGAGAGCGAGAAACAGTAATGGATCTGAACAACTTTGACTAAGCATGCTAAGTGGAGAGAGATAGAGAAAGAGATGAACAGAGAAAGAGAGAGGGAGAGAAGGAGAAGGGAGAGAGAAATGAGAGCAAGAGAAAGACCGAAAGGAGAAAAGATATTACATAATACAAATATTATTTGAATGATAATGAATTTATTTTGATACGCATTTAACATTTAAACAGGGAATTTAAATAAATGAGTACTACGAATGCTTAATATCCGTAATAACGAATCAATGAGCAAATGCAACAAGAGATATTCAAAATACATGTTTTATGAATAAGATTCTACACAAAGTACATGTATGATTTGATACAGATTGTATCGGTGTCACGAAATAAAACAGCAGAGAATAATAAGTAACAATAGTACATAAAGAAACAGTGAAAGTGAATGGTGCAGCAAATGATTCTTGCCATGTGCAATGATGTTGTGTTTAAGATTATCCCAGCCAATGGGCATGATGAGAGGAAGATACACAATGTAAGGTGGAGGAAAAAAATGGATACAAAGACGAGAGTTATTTCTGAATTTCTTTTTAACTGATTTCTTTTAAACTGATTCCTGGCATTAGATCGTATGCTAATGGTTGGCAACACTCGAAAATATGTTGATCGTAGAATAACAATGGAGCAAGGAAAGAGGAAAAGATTCGGAAAGGGATTAGTCTGTCCCAGCTAATACCACCATGGTCACTTGTAGATTATTAGTCAACAAAGATCTTGAACTTAACATTTCAACTGCAAATATGACGAAGAATATTCTTAGTAATAGTCCATCGACCGACGCCTCGGAAGAAGAATAAAATTTTGATCATACATTTTGACTAATGGAATCAATTCAATTGATCATAGTGAAAAAAACGAAAGATCCTGCTAGCACTCAGAACTATTCATTTATGTTGTGTGCAGTTGACTAACTTAAAAAAAAAACAAAAAAAAAACAATCAATACGGTAGGATGCATACAACGTATGAGATAACACAATAGCACAATATAACACAATCGTCATTCTCTCATTTTCTTCCACAATATTTATTTCACGAGAGTTGCCATTGTTGTTTGTATAAATAAGGAAAGCATGAAATAATGAGCCGTATGTATAAAAACTAGCATTTGCTTGGAAGCTATAGCTACCTAGTAACAGCTTTTGCTCAAGTAATTGCTCGAGAGATTCATAGGGCCTGACCTTTTGTTTGGTCTTTTGAAGCAAACGAGTATAAGGGAAGGGTCTAAAGGGGGTCTCTCTATCCACCTTAGTCTCAAGAAAGTTTGAGAAACTTTGAAAATGAAAATCACCAGCCTGTTATATTTTCGAGGTGTCACCCATCATTTGGCTTTCTCCCCCTCCAAACCCAAAATTAAGAATATGATCATTTTAGCTTGAACTTTAACATTTATTGGTAAAATAATGGATTTGTTTTTCCATCTGTAATGACTGCTGTGCGATCTCCAGTAGATAGAAGCTGGCTTGGCGTGTGCACGGCCAGCTGGGAAAGCGAAGTGACTCCTCCCCCCCCCCCCCCCCTCTCCAATCCGTGAAATGCACAGCTACTAAATACAAAATCTTGTGATCATTATTTATTACTACATTTAGTTTACATATAATATAAATATATCCCTCTATAGGGGGTCAAGTATCAAGATGCAAGAGTGTCCATGAACTTCCATCATAGATCATGTTGACCGCCTTTAAGTTGACGTTTACGAACAAAGATGTGTCACTAAAGTTCGAGTTCAGGTCGTATGGCGCTCTCATGGAGATCCTACGTCATGCTACACCCGAATCGCTGCGATACTGTGACTTTTATTGATACGTTAAAAAGGACGCTGAACAACAAGATCACCAAGTCCATCTTTAAAAATTGAATTCTCTTAAATCCTTGGTATGGCATTCGGGGTTCCATGCCATGTTCCAGGTTACTGTAAAAACGCCAATATGACTTTGTGACAGGGGCTTGTTATGCCCGTTGCACACGGGGCATCAATTCGACTGCGTTATTACCAATCGAACCTGTGAAATCATTTATCCCATACGCCAGTAATTCATCGCCTGATCTGGGGCCTGTAACATAAAGAGATACAATCAATCTTACGATTGATATCAATCGTAAGTATGTGGCAAAACATGTACTGAAGAGTTACAATTGATCGTAAGATTTATTGTATCTCTTTATGTTACAGGCCCCTGATGACATTCACCTGATGACATTCTTGGCGATCTTCAATGTTGGCACTATTGATTTTGCAAATCACTGTTCACCCACGATTTTACCCTCACCTGACACGTCAAAGATCGAATCTGGCACTGATACCGTCCTACGTCAGGCCGATTACTCCTCCTGTGCAATGGGCATATCATGCCCGCTGTACACTAGTCGTGATTTAGTTGACGTAAAACTGCGTCAGCCAATGGCATGGTCTTTCACGCGTCATGTGAGAGTGACAATCGTACAAAAACTGAATAAAAATGGACAGCGCAAACATGTCTTTGAATTTATAACGTACGTGCCACTTACCTGCATAAGTTTTGGTAATCATGGTAATAGCGTGAGGTATAACGCACTTGAAATTATGCCTAATGTGTAGCAGGCATTTACATGATTAAGAAAGCTCGGAACTTTGGAAGTCGTTAGAGTTACATTTTCTTTCTAAATTTTGTCCAGATCAGTCACCACTGGTCACTGTTGTAGAAAACTAATGCCCCTGACTTTGTTTTGAATAAGTTGCACGATTATCAGTTGCATGAAACTATAAAGGTAGGGTACTTGTATCAAAAATAATGCATACTACACATGATTGTCCAGAACTATCATTTAATTATGGTGGAATAAAGGTATAAGCTTAAAACATAAATCATACTTTAAATACCCAACTTGTTTTGAAAGGGGTATAGTTGAGTTATCACAGTTATATACAATATCTAGGGTAAATTTGTTTGAAGAATTGGTGATTGAATACGATATCCCAATTAGGGATCAATGGAAGTATGATTCTTTATTGAATTGGATCTATTTAGGGTGATTTGACACCTCCCAACAGAAAGAAGACATTGCAAACCTGTATGATTCAATTGCTTCGCAATTGTTTAAGATGAAGAAAGTACCGCATCATGCGTTCAGTGTATTGGCATGTTTTATGAGCCCAAATACGGCAGAAAACAAATGGAAGGATGTATTTCGAGAGGGAGAGGAGATAATAAATGAGGTAGACTGGACCATTCATCACAATAATCATTTTATGTGTACTATAGAGACTCGGGTAAGAACATTCTACTTTAAACGCAATTAGTATAAATAATAGTCTCCTTTTTTAGATCAAAAGGAAAGAGTCACCAAATTGTTCGTTTTGCAGTGAAACCCCTGAAACTTTTGACCATTGGTTAGTTAATTGTGTTAGAATAGAACCACTTTGGCGCTATTAATAAATTAATAAACTGGTATTGATAGGATTTTTCAATGCATGTTTGGTATCAATGAGGATACAAATAATTTAAAGCGTGTATCAATTTTGTTATTCTTGAGCTTACAGTATTTTATTTATGCAAGTAAATTTCAAGATCGTCAACCAACTTTAAAGGCATTTTTGGCTTTTGTTAAGATGAAACAAAGTATTTAAAGAAAAACTGCAGAAAATAAAGATAAACTGTCAATCATCTTAATAAATGGACCATCATAAAGATGGGATAACTCATCTAACATGTATGTCCCATCTTAAAGTGAGAAATGAAATCCATTATTGTCTATTAATTTACTGCACCCCACAAGATAATGACACTTCGATGTTAACATAATGTCTTCTTGTTGTTTTGTATTTGTTTTATATATTATTTATATTGATTTTATTCAATTTTTTTTTTTTAATGAAAAAATAAATAAATGAAGCTCATCACTTGGTTGCCGCATGTATGCCATAACATCCGCTTTGGTGAGCGTTGTGTACGAGCTCTAGGAAGCTCCTGGCTTTAGATCAATTATGATATCAATTAATGTAGCGGCAAAGCTGGAAGTGGATGCACATGGTATGCTTTTAACTGCATAGTGCGATGAATCTCGGTATCGATTACAATCAATAAGTCCAAGTTTTAAACAATGTAACTTTTCTACTTCTTGAAATCCCATCAAGTCAGCTACACATCTTGTAGATTTACTTGTATTACATAAAAACAGGAAAGCGCTACATTTATTTTGAATGATTTATTGATAAGATTCGGATGTCTTATTTCCATGTATCACTTTTTTAGGCTGAAGTTTAAGACGTCCGCGTAGAAATGGATTGGTGAATTGTATAAATAGGGAGTCAAACGCTGGTGGAATCATCAGTTGCTTCTCTGATGATTCAAGAACAGTCAAAACCATTTAGCCAGAACGGCAGTTAGCTGTATTCTTCTCTCTAGTAGTTCAGTGGTAAGTTCTCATTCGAAAATGTACAATTTGCTTGCTTTGCATATGACATAACTTCACACTGAATAATTTTACTTTAATGCTTTCATCATTATTTGTTTATATTTATCCACAGATTTCAAAGATGAACCACAGGAATATATTAGTCGTCTTGGGTATTGTGCTATACCTCGCAGTGTTTTCGAAAGGAGCACCTCGTAAGTTTAACTTTTTTTTTTCTTAGCAAATCTAATATGTAGTACTTCGTAAGTAAACATAGATAATACAAGCAATATTCATCAGTTCAGAAAAGGAGGCTCCATATTCGAAATTTCGAATTATTTGATTCTAAATTATATATAACTTTTAACCTGTTTAAATAAAGATATAAAATGGATACATTTACGATTTGGGGTTCATAGATCTGTATGATGATTAATTTTCTGAATATTTCTTAACTTTCAATAACTTTCAAAAATGGCATTCCAGTATGGTCTAGCGTATCCCTGTTAGTCATAGTTACCCGACGGGCCTAATTTTCTTCATATTAAACTACGATTATGTTTGACTACCATAATAAGAGATTATAATTACTTTTCCTTCGACTCCATAGCTCTCCATAAGTAAAATCCGATCTTTTTTCATGCCTATAGATACAAACAAATGCACCCGAGGAGTAAGCGGTACCGTATGTGGTGATAATGGCGTTACTTATGACGATGCGTGTGATGTTGAGGACGACGACGATAGCACGAATGGAAATGGAGGGGTCCAGGTTGCACACTCAGGATCGTGTAATGGAGGTGGTCACTCACCACCGGCGGCTCCTCGTGGTCCTGCCCCAAGTGCTCCAGTAGCACCCCCCGCTCCCGTTCCTCCTCGTGCTCCTCTCCCACGTGCTCCCGCTGCTCCATCCGCTCCATATGCTCCCGCTGCTCCTCAGGCTCCAGGAGCTGGTGCTCAAGGTGACACCAGTGGAGAGACTGGCTATTCCCCTGCAGGTCCTGCTGTTGGTCATGCTCCTGCCGCCCCCGCTGTAGGATATGCTCCTGCCGCTCCCGCTGTTGGTTATGCTCCTGCTGGTCCAGCAGTTGGCTATGCTCCAGCTACTGACAATTCTGGCTATTCTGGCTACGATTACGTTTACGAAGATGACAGCGACAGCAGCGAAGAAGAATACGGCTATGAATACTATGGTAAATTGTAAATTAAATTACTGCAAGTAAATGATTCCTCTTTTAAATTCAATCAGTTGTAATAAGTCATTGACATTTTAATCTTTCTGATCTAAAATGTACACTGAAATAGAAATGGTAATATATCAAGACCCCATGTTTCAGCCCAGACACCGTTACAAAAAGTCAAAAGATAATGCCTTCAAGTAAAAAGTATAATTTTATGAAAAGATTTTTTTGGCTTCTACAGAGATTAATATGTATCAATATGATAATATTGCTAAATGTAAAAATTCATTATTATGTTTAAAAAAAGAAAAACAATAACAATTATATTTTTCATGCAGGTTATGAGGCAGTCCCAGCAGTTCCGGTTGGCTTTGCCCCAGTTCCAGCAGCCCCTGCTTTTGCTCCATCTGCTGCAGGTTATGCGCCGGGTGGACCTGCCTACGCTCCAGTTGGAGGTGGGGCTGATGGATGCGGTGAATCTGGAAGCGGTGAGGGATGCGACGGTGATGTTGATGCAGGTGCAGCAGGCCCCACTGGCTTTGCTCCCGGTGGTCCTGGTTTTGCTCCATCTGCTCCAGGATACGCCCCAGCTGGACCTGCTTACGCTCCAGTTGTAGAGGGTGGCGCTGATGGATGTGGGGATTCAGGTGAAGGATGCGACGGTGAATCTGATAATGAGGATAGCGGGAGTGACGAAGAAAATGACGCCGCTGCTCCTGGTGGTGCAGCCGCTCCAGGAGCTGCCCCTGTCCCAGCACCTCCTCGTGCTCCAGGACTCCCATATGCCCCTCCAGCTAGAGCGCCAGCTCCAGCACCACGCGCTCCAAGTGCCCCAGTGTCACCTCATGCTCCTGCTCCTAGTGCTCCGTCTGGACCCGGTGGAAAAGATGACTCCTCAGAGAAACAGGGTGATACTGGTTCTCAAGCTCCAGAGGCTCCAAGAGCTCCTACCCCTGCTGCCCCACCTGCACCGAGGGCACCCGCTGCACCAGCTCCACCAGCTGCACCTGCCTCACCTGCCGCACCTGCCGCACCCGCTGCTCCTGCTGCTCCTGCTGCTCCAGCACCAAAAGCTCCCACCGGGGGTTGTACAACTGGTGATGTTGGATGCAGTGATGGTGGTGGTGATGGCGGTGATGCTGGAGGAAATGGCTGCAAGGACTCCGGCTGTAAAGATGATGACGATGACAATGGTAGGACACGACATCTTATACTTCCAATCGAAATTAAAGTTTTATGAAAAGAAAATAACAGAAGAGACGATTGAATAGCCAGGATGTGAAAGGCATATTTGATTTGATTGTTTGTTTGTTTTTAATCATGGCTACTTTCCGCCAGTATACGATTCCTATTTAACCCTAATAACTTTGTTAAAATGTTATTTCACACTTTCCTACTTTTTCATCTATATAATTTTTTTCCGTTGTGTTTTTTCGTTATTGTCAGTTTACTCGTCTTTTGTATGTATAATGATATGCCTAATTCGTTAATATCGTGGTAAAATATTGTAGCATATGTTCTTCAAGATTCCCACATATCAATATCAATCTCTATTATTATTATTATTATTATTATTATTATTATTATTATTATTATTATTATTATTATTATTATTATTATTATTATTATTATTATTATTATCATTATTATTGTTGTTGTTGTTGTTGTTGTTGTCAATCTCTATACCCAACATCTTCGAATTGCAATGTGAAAAGACAGACAGAGTATCTTTCTGTTTACGTGTATCATACTTTGCTTTCTGTTGATTTTTTGTTTGTCTGATTTACTACACAGTTGCAGCTCTTCGAGAGAGGACGAGATTCCCATAAAGACACTTGGACTTCGTGAAAATATGGAATGCAGGATATGAAAAGATTCTTTGTGCAAAAGCGTAAAAAATAATGAAATATCTGACGCGTGTTGAGTTAATGAAGCTCGGAGGTAAACAGAGAGAATGGACAACATTATACAGTATACCATATTTGTAATATATTTCGTATTAAGGTATTATAACTGTTCGTATTTATATACTCACATGTACTGAGATATTGAGGTTTTGGGATTACTAATGTAATATTTTAACTTATTTCATGGATCATTTATTTATTAACGAATGTTATTTATTTTCTACAATCTTGTCATAATTTAAAGGAGAAAGAAACCCTGGGGAAATATCCATTTTAATGAAAAGAGAGGATAGAGAGAAGCAATTTTTAAAAAGTTCCATCAAAATCGGTTACGAAATGAAAAAGTTATGAAAGTTTGAAAAGTCTCAATTTATTTTCTATGGCGATCCTCAAATAGGCAATGTTGCTTCAAAATTGCAGGTTTAGTAGTACAACTCTCAATATGTTTTGTACACAAAATTTCATATTTTCTTCATTATCTCTAAAGATGCTGCTTGTCTTCTTGTTAACTCAACATATGTTGTGTCATATACATTTTCCCATGATATATCTTGAGCTAAAAAGGGAGACAAGCTGCACCTTGACAGATAATGGGGAAAATATGAAATTTTGTGTACAAAACATATGGAGAGTTCTACTACATGTACTAAACCTGTCACTTTGAAGCAACATTGCCAATTTGAGGATCGCCATAGAAAGTAAATTGAGACTTTTCAAGCTTTCATAATTTTCTCATTTCGTAACCGATTTTGATGGAACTTTTTTTAGATTGCTTCTCTCTATCCTCTCTTTTCATTAAAATTGATTTTTCCCAGGGTTTCATTCTCCTTTAACTGCTTGTTATCATGGATTGGAATTTTATTTTCCCTGTTTATTGACAATAATCAACATACTGTTATGTTTTGTTCTTATTTATTTCTCATTTATATAGGTTTCTTTGTATTTCTCAATAATGTCAATTAATAAAGTTTGAAAATATGAACTTTCTTCTCCCAATCAATTATGTTTAACTGTTTCTTCGAATAATTGTGAAATATTAAATGCGTGATTTCTTATCTTAAAAACTAATGACATCGAATGATTTGGACCAAATGGAGGAAGGAGCGAGAAAGAGAAAGGGGCAGAAAGAAAAGGAGACGGAGAATGGGAGAGAATAAGAGATAGATAAATGAGATGTGGCAAAAGAGTTGAAATAGAGGGAGCTGGGAGAGAGAAGAAAAACGAGAGAAGGAAAGAGGGAGAGAGAGAGTAGCTACAGATGAAATGATGGAACAACTTGAAATTACAAAATTAAAATGTGTGCTAATGGTTTTAGAATCCATGTAAATACACTGATTATTTTGGAACTTGGGCCCTGCAGAAAGGAGGTCTAATGAATGGCCCATTCTAATTAATGTGATTGGTAGATATTTTACTACCTGGGGTAGGCCTATATAGGATATTGGACAAAATAACCCATTCGTTATTTTGACCAAGATATTACATTTTGGGCGAAATCTTACCGGAACATAAGATAAATCATTCTTAGTTATTCTTAGTATCAACAAGTTACCAATTCAATTGATCATTTTGACCAGGAGCTTGGTGTGATATAATCTACGAGTTACATTTGTGAGAATTGACCAATCCTTAGTAGAGCGTATGCTTTGATTTTGAATCGGATACTAGCAAACCTTTGAAGCCTCAAAGCAAAGAAAAACTGGCTCATATTATCCATTGGTGACTGGTCTGATTGAGTAGATAGCCTCATCAGCTACAGCGACTTCTGTTAGTCCCATATACTGTACTATTTCTTTGAAACTTTCCTCTTCATTAACAATGTTACATGCGAAACAGAAATACACGAATTCTTATCAGATAAACACTTTTTAGTTGGAGAAAATTTGTATACGATATCTCCAAGAGATCTGGAGGACTACCAAATTGTACACAATCAACCGAATATCACTAATAATAATTGTGGATCCGATAAACTGTATTAACTGACAGGCTTTTTACACTTGATTTTTTTAACCCCGATTATCCTTAACCCCGGACTATCCTTAACCCCAGACTATTTTTTGTTTGCTGTTCTCATGTGCAGTTTTAGTCCCGTACTATCTCCCTAGCCAGAGCGCTTAGCCCTATCTTTTGACTTTTAGCCCCACCTTTGGTAGGGCTAACCCTGCTTTTTTCCAGGTACTATCGTGGAGTTTAATAGCCCACTTTGGTAAAATGCAATGTGAACAGAAAGTGGGCTAAGTTTTTTTGAGAAGTTACTCAATGTTAGATCAATCATGGATAGAAAGAGCATTGCAACAATTTAAGGAATTAACGAATAGAAACAGCTTTCTTTTTTTTAAACAGCGTAAAAATCGGGTGACTAGATGGTCAAGGGACATTTATCGAGATGCATAGTAGATGTGTGACTTTTTTGCCTTACTACAGCCTATCTTAAAGCAGAGAGTATGGAGATTTTGCATTAATTTTGTTTGTTAATTAAACGCTTAGTTCAATGCGATTTATTGCTGTTATAACCTGGTCACTGGATTCAAGCCCACACCTAAAGGTGCATCCCCGCCACTCCCCTAGGTTTATTCCTAACATAATTTGCACCATTCACATGTATGTATACAGGACAATGGTAAGGACAGTAACAATGGTGTTGGCAACCATTACACGCAGTGGCGTAGCGTGAGTCCAGCCATTGAGGGGGCACTGTCATCATTTGATTTGATTTGATTTGATTTGTTTCCACGTTAAGTTTACATAATGTATGTACAATGGGGGGGGGGCACCGGTCTTTAATACTCGGAAAATTCAATGCGACTTTACGAGGTCACTGATTGGGGGGTGCAGAAAGGGGTCATTTCGTCTTCTTATCTCTTCCTTTTCCCTTTTCCATTTCCTTTTCTCTCTTTTTCTTTTTTGCTTTCTTTTTTTCTTTTCTTTCTTTTTTTTTTTTTTTGCCTCCCCCCCCCCCCCCTCGTGCCCCCTGTAGCTACGCAACTGATCACACATACCCACTCTCTCATTTGTAGGAGTGGCAATGTAGAATATATCTTACTTAAGGATTTATTGTCTCGGCTGGGACTCGAACCATGAATTCTCTAAACAATTTTATGAGTGTTTGTATCAAAAATCAATTCAGAGTTATTAAATCCTTTAGTAAGAACAGAGTTGACACATTTATATAAATTTAGAAAGCACCAGCGTATCTTGAAAAGACAAGTGCGCTGTTTGCCCCGTCTCCTGGCAAATTTGCAGCTAATGAAAATAATAATAACTTATTTTTCAGTTAGATTGGTGATT
This sequence comes from Heliocidaris tuberculata, assembly GCA_025618425.1. NCBI lineage: Eukaryota > Metazoa > Echinodermata > Echinoidea > Camarodonta > Echinometridae > Heliocidaris > Heliocidaris tuberculata. The sequence goes on along the minus strand of CM046832.1, from coordinate 24,290,109 downwards.
GCTAGAGAGTCATAATTCTCGACTGAACTTGAAATCTATAAATAATTATCAAATTCATCTCAAAATGCTATGCTTGGTCACCATGCAACCTTGATAACATGTACATTTAAGATAGAATTGTAAATCTGAACATAATAAAGTATGTGAGAGGATATGGTGACTCGAGTTTGCCTGAGTAGAAACAGAAAAAGGTCAGGGGAATATCAGTAAAATATGCGAGTTCTCAATGATTATCACACATACATGACAACATTACCGATCATTGCTGATAGGAGATTCTTCACATAAGTAGTGATCTTGACCTAACACAATAATGTGTAACTTTTTCATTCTTCGTCCGTTTTTTCTGAAAATTTCACCATTTTTTCTTCTACTTTCTTCTGTTTCACGAAGTCCAATTTTCTGCAAAGGGTTAACTTGACAGTGGCGCAACTAGAAATTGATAACCAGGGGCTTAAATCTAAAAATGGAGGCCTATGGGGCAGCCATAGACCAACTGCATGTTACTTTAATTTTCTTCCCTGATTCCTCAAACTAGGGCGCATACGCAGGATCCTTCCAATGCTGGACACGCCATTGCATATAAATGCTAATGGCAAACATCGCACCGTTTATATTTACATTATAGTAAATCTTTATATTTACATTATAATTGCATAACTCTACGCAATTATTAATTTCTAGTTGTTGCGGGGGGGGGTTCATTCTTTTTCTTTGAAAATAAGATTTATGTATTACCTAGCGCATCAGGTAAAAGCCTACGTAGATTCGTATTCCTTTGAAAAAAGTAGAGTCCCAAAATGTTCCCATTTATCGAAAAAGAGGTTGTCTTGTCATTTACATTTTAATATTTTTTTTTTATCTGACGTACTACGTTACACATCAGGTAAAAGCCTTTTGTTTGTAGATTCATATCGTTTGAAATATAAAGTTATAGTTGAATGGCCAATGCCTTTTTTTGGTCTCCCATTCATCAAAAGAGGTTAGTTTTAGTATTGAAAAGTTGTTTACGTACAATTTAACTATCAAATTGAGGGATATCCTACATCTTGATGGTACATTTCTTCTATAATTGCAAACCAACAAATTACTTTTAATCAGTGGATTTAGATTAATCCAATATAACAATATAGATCTAAGTGTACATACGAAAGGGCAACGCAGTCTTTGATGTTTTAACGAACGCGCTGAACGATGTCGTGATCATTATGGATATTGATTACATTCGATAAATGACGGAGCACGAAGATAAATAATCCCACTTAATAGTTCAAGTGCTTCCTGTTGTCCGGTTAGTGTTCCACTAAGACAGGAAAACGTGAAATTCCGCTAATTACTGAGAGTGATGGGCATCGTCGTTTAATTATTCATTAAAGCAATAATTGGTTGAATGGATTAAAGAAGGATTAGTTCATCTTTCTTCAATCACTCCTAAATTTTGGAGAATAAAATAGGTCGAGAGAGGTGTATAAATATGGACGGAACTGGACCAGTTTCATCAGTTGCTCATCTGAGCTCAACGTAGGATTACAACGGTAAAAGAACTTGCTTGCAGTCCAACCTTACGAAAAGGGGTAAGTATTCAGATTTATTTTATTTTGCATTCATCAAATTATATTCTCTTTAAGTTGTTTAGTTCATAAAGTATAAACTTGTTAATATTTGAGAATCACGTAAAATGCAATGCTGTTGAAAACGTTTTTAACTGATTTGCTTCGTTCCCTACAAAATGGCTATTGCATAGCAAAAGTGTACAAAACGTAAAGAGAGATCTAGTTTTGAAAATACACGATTGGTTTATGGACTTTAAAACGCTATTTTATTATAATTGAACAAAATCGATCTTGTACATGGCTTTCTCACATTTTCTTCTCTCCCTCGCTGTAAAAATTGAACCACAACCAGTTGTGTTCCTCTATATTTGGAGAGTTGCAAAAATGATCAGTTTCCTTGGTGCCCTTTTAAGATTATAAGAATAACAAATGTCTTTAAAAAGTTTTCGCATCTTCTTTCGACAAAAATAATATTCACTCATCTCTGATAATTATATTGAGGATAAAATATGCCTATGTAATTAACCTTACAATAGCACGTCATTTAACACAGTCATTAATACAGTTCAATTAACTGAGCCATGCGCCAAAACATACATTTTTTCTTTTCTTTTTTTTTTCTCCAAAGATTTCCAAAATGTACCTCACTAATTTGTTGGCCACCTTCGCTATGGCGTTATGTCTCGTAGCTCTTTCAAGTGGCGCACCGTGTAAGTACAACATTTTTAATTACGAATCTTTTAAGTTTGACATTAGACATTTCTTCATCACTTGTCCTTATTTCAGACTACATTTGATTGAAATTAACTGGCATGTTTCAAAGCAGCTGGTAACACCAAATGTAAATCAGTTTCGTCAATTTCTAAAAAAGGGTCACAATTTGGAATTGACATGTTTATTCAAAACACGTCTAAATAATTACATAATAAAAAGTGTAACTAAAATTTATATTATCATTAAGAAGGCTCTTTGATAGTTTCGATTTGTTTGTTTTTTTCTCCCCAATTTAGCGCAGGATCATTTTTTAAATATCATTTTGGCTTCAAAGAACTAATTTATCCCAATTATTATTTCATTAAAGATTCAAACAAATGCACACGTGGAGTAAGCGGCACCGTATGTGGAGATAATGGTGTTACTTATGACGATGCGTGTGACGTTGATGACGACGACGATAGCACGAATGGAAATGGAGGGGTCCAGGTTGCACACTCTGGAGCATGCAATGCAGGAAGTCATGCTCCTCCTCCACGTGCTCCAATGGCACCGTATGCTCCTCCTGTTCCAGCCGCTCCTTATGCTCCAGCAGCCCCGTATGCCCCTCATTCTCCTGCAAGGGGTGTCCATGGTGGCACTAGCGGTGAGACTGGATATGGACATGCTCCTTCGCCAGATGTTGTCGGCTATGCCCCTGCTCCTGGTGCCGCCCCATATGCCCCTTATGCTCCTGCAGGACGTGTACATGGTGGGACTAGTGGTGAGACTGGATATGAACATGTTCCTTCTCCAGGTGTCGGCTATGCTCCTGCACCAGGTGGCAGCTTCGCCCCTCAAGCTCCAGGAGCTCCACTTGCTCCGCATGCTCCAGTAGCAGGTGTTCACAGTGATACAAGTGGAGAGACAGGCTATGCTCCTGCTGGTCCGGCTGTCGGTTATGCCCCTGCTGCTCCTGGTGTTGGTTATGCTCCTGCTGCTCCTGGTATTGGTTATGCTCCAGTAGCAGGTGCTCACGGTGATACAAGTGGAGAGACGGGCTATGCTCCTACTGGTTCTGCTGTTGGTTATGCTCCTGCTGCTCCCGCTGTTGGTTATGCTCCTGCTGCTCCTGGTGTTGGTTATGCTCCAGCAGCAGGTGCAGTAGGCCACGACTACGACGGCGACGACAGCGATAGTGGGGAGGATTATCAGTACAATGGTAATTTCCCTCTTATTTTCTTTTTATTTAACCATATTTCGTTTATTCTCTAATCCCTTTAAATTCCTTTCAAAATTTTGTAGAACAAAGTTCATGCAGACCGACAATAGTTCTTTCACACTTTTTTATTTGATAATATGAAGGATTTAATTCTGATGCGATTTCACGAAATTGTGTATATTCATGGAACTCCCCCCCCCCCCCCCCTCCCCCACATACACACACCTTGTTTTTTCTGCAAATAAACAGAGAAACAAAATATTTTTTATGCGTCGTCTGTTTTCTTCTTCAGGAAATGAGGCTGCTCCAGGTGCGTCGGTAGGATATGCCCCAGCTGCTCCTGTTGGATACGCTCCTGCGGCACCTGTAGGATATTCCCCAGTCTCTCCTGTCGGTTACGCTCCAGGCAGTCCCGTCGGTTATGCTCCTGCTGCTTCTGGCACTGACTACGGTTGTGGTGGAGGTGAAAGTGGCGAGGGATGTGATGTAACTGCAGACGCAGGTTGTGGCAGCGACAGCAGCGATGAAGATGGCTGCGATCTTGCTGCCCCGTCAGGAGGTGTAATTCCAGGTGCATCTGCTCCCGCACCAGGATATCCTCGCGCACCTCCACCTCCTCCTGCTCCACGTGCTCCATATGCTCCCATCCCAGGTGCTCCACCAGCGCCAGGTGCTCCATTTGCGCCACAAGCACCAGGTCCCCACGATGCATCATCTGCGATTGATGAAGAAGAAGATGAAAGAGACCAAGGTGATGAAGAAGATAAAGAAGACGAAGAGGACAATGAAGAAGAAGAAGAAGAGGAAGAAGAAGAAGAAGAAGAAGAAGAAGATAAAGATAAAGAAGATAAGGATGCAGAAGAGGAGGAGGAAGACAACGGAGACGAAGAGGAAGATGCAGACAAAGAAGATAACGAAGAAGGAGAGGACAATGGTGACGCAAAGGACAATGGTGACGAAGAAGACAATGATGGTGAGGAAGACAACGCCGATAATGAGGAGGACTGCAGCGGAGCTGATTGCTTACAGCAAGGTGAAAGGCAGAATGGTAACTATAGATATATATGGAAATATTAACGCGAGCATGCTAACTGCATAAGGTTAAGGGATTTATAGGCAGTCGTTAGAAATCAACAATAGAAAGCTCAAAACCTGAAATATTTTAACAGATCGTAGACAACCAAAAGAATGGATCGAAGAAAACGGGACTCAAAACTTACCTTTTCCATTTTTTTCTCATGTAATAAAAGTTTAAAAAACAAAAACATATTCAAAAACGCTCACCAAACCGAAAATCTCTGTTTCGATTTTCGTGTTTTTCCACAGGCAGATTGGCAAGTCCTATCTGCACCGACTGTCCTTCCCACATCCCTCGAGCGCAGCGTGTATGCGGCACGAACAATCGAACCTACAAAAGCCTATGTCACCTAAAGTTGGCAGCATGCAGAACATATGACTCCAGTCTTAAACTAGCAAAGATGGGCAGTTGCATTTGTAAGTTGTAGGAAATTTAGACCAATAAGGCAAAATAATGTATATTCATAAACTCAACAAATGAAGACTTCAAACTTTTTATGTTACTTTTATAAGAAATGTATATACTTCCACAAGTATGTTTGTTTGACACCGTCTCAACTTTAAATTGCGCAGGAAATCAAATTAATAAAGGGTGTTATTGATTAATAACTGTATATTGCATTCTAATAGAAACGTTCACAATGTTATTCTTGATTGTTTTTTACCTTAAAATCCACATAGACCCCCCCCCCCCTTCCCTAGAATTTAGATAGCACCAATACAAATATGCGCATGTGGGACAGTTTATTGTGGGTGTCTTAGTAATGTATTAAATACTAACAGAATTTTAGATTACAATCAATTATATTTCGTCATATCAATTTATTAATACTTGTGGTAGACATAATTTTTTTTACTTTTCATATCATTAACAAAAGGGAAAATACGTACAAACTTAACTGGAAAGCATTTTGCCTTTCAGGCAGTGTCGATTAATCAATTTACCTGCACGCGGCCTCATAACCCCTCCCCCCCCCCCCCCCCCCCCCCCCCCCCCCTAAGGCCAGAGACTTAACTAATTTTTGTTCGCTATTCTACTGACAACCCATTACTTTTCGGGGATTATTTTAGAGGAAGTCTGTATTAACGAATTGATGTTATCGAGATTTACACCCACAGATGATTAGTTGATGATAAATAGTATGTGAGCTTGTCATGCAGATCAAAATTTCGCTCCAAACTATTTTTTGCACAGCGCCATCTATGTGACGAATAGAATCGCTCTTAACTATGCTCGTTACGACGGTACAAAATTAATGGACAGGACATTAACGATGATAAAATAGAGAATTTATTTCTTTTCATTCCATTCTCCAATAATACATGAATAAGAGGTATATTCCAGTAGAATACAAAATGTAATTAATATTCATGAATATTGATAAGAACAGCAGAAACACGAAAAAATGAAGAAACACTTCTTTTTCATCAAGATTAATTTATATTAAATATAATGTAGATATGATATTATTATAATATGTTTTATATTAATATATAATGTGATTTATACTAATATATATAAAGAATGTCTTCCTTTTTCCTTTTCTTTTCTTTAAACAGCTTCGCTGAAGAAAGTCAACTTGAAAAACCAGTAACTCAGCTAAACGTCGTACGTTGATAATTCGTGGCATTAATACTACTCGGTCTAGATGTTCCTTTTTGACTTCGTGTTTCTAACATCTCATCTTGTGCATTTTGCAGAAAATGCCAATCCTTTACTCGAGCACAGGCGCATCTGGAGAATGAGGCTTTAGACATCTGTATTTATTTAAACCTTTTTTCACCCTTTATTTATTTCAATTTTATTTATGATACGAGCCTAATCAGTTAAAGTTGCGTTCAAATAAGGTGAAGTGGTTTTAATTATGACCTTACTACTGATTTGAATTTGGTTGTTATTTTATGTGTTATTTTATACTATGACATAAATTTTAGTTGAGATCAATTTTATCTCAGCACAGCATGCACAGTGTATGATTTCAACATGCCCATGACTATATTTCTTATTTAAATTTCGAAACATCTTGTAATTTTATGTCAGTGATTGCAAGCATTCAGATCTTTCATATTTCAATTATATTTATTCATGGAGTACTGATTGGCATGTCCACTTATCTACTTAATGTCCTGCTTTATCTATTAAGGCTCCCTATTTATTATGTTGTTGTTGTTTTTTATTTACGGTGGTTTTATTGTGATTTTATTTGTTTTATTTCGAAAAATTGATTAAACGGAAGAACTGAACAAAAATTCTATACGTATTTCTTCTTAAATGTTCTTGATTAAAATTGGTCTGATTTTGTGTGTGAGGGTGAATTTGTTTGTTTGCAGTACAATTACCAAGGAGTTGTGCATGCACATTGTTACTTATTCTGCTAAAGTTTCAGATCAAGTTTTAATAACAATAGTTATCTATCGATTATTTAGGGCCCCAAAAATCAGAAAAGTACAAGAGCCCTTGCAAAATCAAAATCAGTAAAAGTCATTCTTTTCCCGCAATCCTCCATGCCCTTCAAGTACTCTTCACCTACTCCAATCCCTTTTCTTGCCATTTCTCTGTCTTTGTCTTGCTGTTTGTTTTTTTTGTGTGTGTTTTTTTTTATTATTGTGTATATTTTTTTTTAAACCTATCTTACCCCTTTCTCTCTTCGTTTCCCTCTCTTTCTATGACCGTTTTTTTTTTCTTCTTCTCCCCTCTATCTCTTTCTTTCTATCCTCAGCCAATCTCTTTCCTTCCCTTTCTCTCTCTCGTTCTGTCTCTTATCTGTCATTATCGTCAATGCTCTCTCCCCCTCTGTATAATTCTCTCTCTCTCTTTCTTTCGCTGTAATATTATCTTAACTCTTTATTTCCTCCCATCTTAATTTAATTTCTCTGGCTGGTCGCAGCCTGCCGTACATGGATGCCTCAGCTAGTCAATTGTTGAGTAGATATCATTCAAGACATCTATCTTTAATAAACATGATAAAACTCATTTACACCCAACGCTCTCAAGATTTGTAATGAACGACGTATTATACCATGTATACGAGCACACAGCAATTATTAAAGAAAACAGTGATAAATAACCAATTTTTGGATAACGCATATGTATTTAACATGAAATATCATATTACACAGAGTAAAATACCAATAGAAATGTAGTGAAAATTTGAAAAGAAGTAGAATATTCATCAGACATTTTGACAATTGATAAGTACTTTCGACTTCGTGAAGTATCACAACATGTAAACGAAATGAATTTCATCACAGTATTACAATTTAGATTAATAAGAATACAGAAAAGGAGGTATATTTCTGACATGAATAACAATATCGTCTGTTAAGCAAGAGTACATACTACTGATTAAAACAGTATATAGTTTAATTCAGCTTCAGTCATTCCTCAACGTCATTAGCTTACTCTTTCACACAAAAAAGCATGATTACGCATTCTTACGATGGTAATGGTAATGGTAATGGTAATGGTAATGGTAATGGTTTATTAAACGATGAACGATGAACCCTTGTAGTGATACAATGGGAATCCAACGTCAATATGGACTGCTTTCTGTTTTTGTCCACGACTTTTGTCTCAGTCTGATCCCTGTTCTGATCATCAATCGCACATCTCCCTTGATTTCAAGCTTATGGAGTAATAGCTTGAACAAGACTCGCTGTCAAAAGAAATAGAAAATGAATGGCGCCTGTATCAGCAGTACGTTCTAGCGATATTGTGTTTCTTTTTTGTTACATTAAATTCAAGAAGGAAAGAAAAATTTGTTAAATAAACAGATTAAGGAGAATTTACATTCTCCTACAATATAAGCTCGGTCTTAGATGTAGATCCAGAGTTGGGTTTATCCGAATTAGTAGAATACGGACCTGTATAAGACGCAAAGGGGAACAATGTATTTGCGAGAGCCTAGAATCGAATATGGAAAGTTTTGTGAACTTTGGCTTTTATTCATACTCTCTTAAAATTAGCTATACAGCTCTTACAAAATAACATTTAGATAAGCTTTATACCAATAACAAAAGCTGTGTTATATGTAAAGAAGAATTTATTCAGCGAGTACACGTACGCAGGAAAACGGGTTTAAATGTTGTAAAGGAGAGTTCACTGACCTGCACATATCCCTTCGCTGGCGACCTGCAGTGAATTGTCTCCTAGCTGACAGGCAGCATGACGAAGCGCACATAGATTTTCGTAAGTCACTCCATCGGATCCACACACCGCATTAGTACGAGAGATGAAGAGTGGGCAGGCAGAGCAGAGTGCGCCCATTATAGCATCTACGGGGAAGAAATATCAAATTTGATATACTGACTAAATGTATTTTAAAATGTAGATAGACGATGCATAATTGTTTCAAACATGTATGGTGGCAGTAAGCTTTAAAGGAGAATGAAACCCTAGGGGAAAATATTCATTTTAATGAAAAGAGAGGATAGAGAGAAGCAACTTTTAAAAAGTTCCATCAAAATCGGTCGAAATTAAAAAGTTATGAAAGTTTGAAAAGTCTCAGTTTACTTTCTATGGCGATCCTCAAATTGGCAATGTTGCTTTAAAATGGCATGTTTAGTAGTACAACTCTCAATATGTTTTGTATACAAAATTTCCTATTTTCTCCATTATCTCTACAGATGCTGCTTGTCTTTTTGTTAACTCAACATATGTTGTGTCAAATACATTTTCGCATGAACACGATAAAAACTACGTTCGAAAAATAAACTCAAGACAATTTCAGTAGCCCTGTCTACACCTTTAGAAATGTGCGAACATTACAATGGCGTATTACGTAATCCGAACAAGATTTCTATAAGCAGTACAATAGGCCTTTGAAATTGCCCTTGAGTTTATTTTTCGAAAGTAGTTTTTATCGTGTTCATGATATATCTTGAGCTAAGAAGGAGACAAGCTGCACCTTGAAAGATAATGGAGAAAAATATATATATATTTTTTTTTTGTACAAAACATATGGAGAGTTGTCACTTTGTCAGGTTTAGTTGTCATTTAACCTGTCACTTTGAAGCAACTTTGCCAATTTGAGGATCGCAATAGAAACTAAATTGAGACTTTTCAAACTTTCATAACTTTCTCATTTCATAACCGATTTTGATGGAACTTTTTTTAAATTGCTTCACTCTATCCTCTCTTTTCATTAAAATTGATTTTTCCCCAGGGTTTCATTCAGTGGCGAATCCAGGGGGCCCGGGGGCCCGGGCCCCCTCCCCTCTCCCCGAGGACCAAAAAGGGCCCAAAAATGCTGAGGACCTTTTTTTTTTTTTTTTTTTTGCTTGTCAGAAAATTTTGTGAATATTGAGCCCCCTCCCTCAAGAAATCCTGGATCCGCCACTGGTTTCATTCTCCTTTAATAGGCAATTTGGTATGCCCTCAAATACTTTTCGACAGATTTCTTTGATATAAGATGATGAATAGCAAGATACTAGTATAACTAAGCTTCTGCGAAGTTTTTCCTTGTCAAGTTAAATATTAAACAAGTGAGAGTTCAGCAATAATTTTTAGATACCGGGGCAGGGATCTAAACTCCTCAAACGGCAAGTTGTACTTCATCGTGTACACACGTGTAAAACCAAGGGGGACGCTTCATGCGAAGCACTGATCTTGTTGTGCGGGCAGCCGTCTGGGTAAATGGGTCCAAGGACAGTGTATAGATAACAAGAGCTTGGCTAATTTCTAACCTGGAGAGCCGTCATCATCGGCAGCATGAATTCCTCCACACCCAGCACCACCTCCCATTGCACCACAGTTACCACCATCATCATCACCACCGTCATCATCACCACCGTCATCATCACCACCGTAATCAGCTCCACCATGGTCATCTCCACCATAGTCATCTCCACCATAGTCATCTCCACCATAGTCATCTCCACCATAGTAACCGCCGTCATCACCGCCATCATTGCCGCCATCATCGCCACCATAATCTCCACCATCATCTCCACCATCTCCGCCATCATCACCGCCATCGTCACCACCGTCATCACCTCCGTCATCTCCGTCATCATCACCACCGCCATTGTCATCATCGTCATCATCGGCAGGTACTGGTACTGGGATGTAGATTGGTTTCTCCACTACTTCGTAATGTACTTCTGGCGCGGATGGTACAGGTACTGGAACAGAGATTGTATTGACTCCACCACCACCAATACCGCCACAATTACCGCCACCACCACCACCTCCACCACTACCACCACATCCTCCTTCACCGCTGCTGCTGCTGCCACTACCAGAGTCAGAATCGGAATCAGAGTCGTCAGAATCTCCGCTGTCGGAATCTGAATCGTCGCATCCTCCAGAACCACTGCTGCAGCTATCACTTCCACTACCGCTATCACTGTCACTGTCACTGTCACTGTCACTATCACTGCTACCACATCCGTCACCATCGCAGTCACATCCGTCACCATTACATCCACCATCGCCATTACCATCACCATCACAGTAACCACCATCGCCATCACATCCACCATCACCGTCTCCATCTTCGTCATCATCTCCATCGCCATCACCATCACCACCACAGTCACCACCATCACCACAATCACCATCACCATCACCATCTCCATCACCATCACCATCACCATCACCATCACCATCTCCATCTCCATCACCACCACCATCACCACCACAGTCACCACCATCACCACAATCACCATCACCATCACCATCACCACCACAGTCACCATCACCACCACAATCACCACCACCATCGCCATCACCATCTCCGTCATCATCATCTCCACCATCACCACCGCCGTCTCCTCCGTCTCCTCCGTCTCCTCCGTCTCCTCCACAATCTCCACCACAATCACCATCACCGTCACCACCACCACCGCCATCTCCATCGCAATCGCCACCACAATCTCCATCACCACCGCCATCGCAATCACCATCGCAATCACAACTGTCACATTCCTCGCTACTACTGCTACTCCTTCGAATCCTCTCCGCTGTGGTTTAGAAATATAAATTATTACAAGATTTACCATTTGTGTTGTATACCATACATCTTTACTTACTAGTTATATATGATCTGAAATACTCTCTCCTGGCATCTTAATAGTATAGAATGAGTGTTTGCTTTAATTTATAAGATTATTTGTACAAAACGATAGTTTCTCAAAAAATCTACCATCTAAAAGGGTAAACTTATAGTTGAATGTACGAATGCAGACTTTAAAATAAATCTATATATTTTGTTAATCCAATTAAATCTTGCATTGGAATTTTTGACACTAAAGGTGGGTTTTAATGTTGTTGTTTTTTTTCTTTTAATTTCCAAAGCAATTTTACCTGGTGCAGCGGTTGATAATGCAGACAGCATGAGTAAAAAAGCAAGTGAAATCCACAGACGGTTCATGGCGCTCGACTCTTATCCTGGTGAAATGCAGAAAACACAAATGCATAACTTTTCATGTATGTAAAATCGATTAGTATAGTTCGGCAAAGATTGACTTGAAATCAGTTGCTCTAAATATCAATGATATTTCCTTTTTTGAATTGCAATCTATGTTATACGATAAGCTGCTGACTTCTTAGACCTCTTACATTTATTTTATAAACCATGAACATATGCGTACATGCATATTCTAGAAGAATACTTAAACAGATATTTATTTACATGAGCAGTCGTTCCGTTTTGACTTTTTTGTTTCTAGGTGTAATAAAATGTGATTTACGTTATTTTCTTTTCGTACAATGGTATTCTGCTCTCCTTGATTATGTTTTCAGTGAGATTAAGATGAAAAAATACTTATTTTCTAGGCTTGATTATTTGTTCATGATAGCGTTTGCATTTCAGTAAAAGAAACTATATTTGTGCAATTAATAACATACTGCGGTTAAATGATATCAGTTATATTTTGACGAGAGGGCATAAAGTAAAGTTTACACTTACCTTTCGAAGCTAATAAAGGATGAATTGCCACAACTTGTTTTAACAAGCTTCACTATTTTCCAGCAGATATTTGGCTTTCTTTGATTTTAATTCTCCGCTGCTTCTGTTGCTTGTGATCTGCTATTCTTTGAGAGCTGGACTGATGATTTTCTTCTGACCAGTCTGCATATTTATACTATTTCGAGACCTTTGTTTGACTGGACACCAAAACGTTCACATGTCCTTTGTCATATTTTCCTTCTTTATTATTCCTAAACCCACCAAACGTCGACGCCCTTCCCACGAAAAAAGAATGTGCACTTTCATATAAACGTAGGCTTTAGCAAGTGAATGTTACTATGTAGTCCAAATAATCCCAAAGACTCCTTAGCTAGGATTAACAAAGGCACAATGCAATAGTATCTTTAAGATCAGGTCATCTTTAAGACTTTTAGACACCATCTTATAAATATTCCTTGATTTCAATTAGAGATGAAACATTTTCTTTATCAGTAATGTAGTCAATGAAGTAATCCGAATGGATTTATGCTACCCACTCGACTCACGCTAAATGGATATATTTATTGGCTAAACGATTAGAATACTTAGTATATCGGATAAATTTAGCTCTTTCAAATTGGAAAGATTAAGAGACTTGAGAACTGAGACGGACTTTCCATGATAACATCAGTCTTTATGTTTGAATAACATTAAAATTGTAAGAGGAAAATGGGATTTTCAATTACTTTTAGAATTATACTTGTCCCTTTTTGCTTCATTTGATTATGTACAAATATTCACGCTTTATTGGGGAGGTGGGGGATAGGTGATCATTTATTACAGCCGCTACACTCTATAAAAAAAAGCGACGCGAAAATTCATAATTAAACGTTAAAAACTTTGCACTTGTTTTAACATTTTTTTTTAATTATTATTATTGAAAGATTTTGTCTAAGTTTTGAATTCAATCACACCTCTAAAACAACTCCAAACACACCGATTTTCGACGAAGTCTTGGCCATTCGAGGTATTTTTGTCCGGTTTAGTGTCGTTCACTTGTCGGTCTCATCGGTGTACAACACGTTTGTTGTGCAAATAATCTTTCAGTTTTATTTATCGTGATCACATTCTCTTTCAAATATTACCGTATAAAAATTTCTCTCGTTTTCTATCTTCTCTAGATATTTGTCTTTCCGACTGCCCTTAAAGAATAGTAAATTCATATTAAAAACTTAATTAAAAGAAATATTTTAAAAACAATATTTGTGTTACTATTACACTGATAATCGTTTTATATTTTATATTGTTATTATTATTATTGGTATTACGTGTTGATATTCTAATTTTTCTGTTTACATATTTATAGTTCTTGTTTTCTAGTTAAGACATATATTTTGTATATTTTCTATTTTTGTTGTCATTACAGTTATCTTTCACCCTTGTATGGCCTTAAAAAATCTGTCTGCAAACGTTCCCGTCTGTTCATTAATTTGTATCTGTCACACACAGACAAACACACGCACTCTCGCACACACCCATCACACAGACGCTCTAGCAGAACGCACACACTCCCTCTCTTTTTCTCTCTCTTTCTCTCTTTCTCCCTTCCGCCATCCCCTTCTCTCTCTCTCTTTTTCACTTTTCCCCTCTCTGTCCCCTCCTTCTCCTCCCCCTCCCCTCCTCTCTCATATATGTATGTTATGCATTGTCTTTCCTCTATTCCTCCTTAAGTCTGTCTCCGTCTCCCTCTCTCTATTTCCCTCTCACTCTCTAATGTGCACGGTATTGGGTAAAATGGATGTACAGAGTAAGTAATCTAGTTGACTTCACAAAGATCTATATCGAAATTCCTTAAGGAATTTCGTCTCTATTAATCTATGAGATAGCTTTGAATAGCTGTGTTATTATAAGAAATCTCAATATGATTGCACACACGATGTGCTTACAACACGACATGAGTATTGTAACGAGTTTTTGTAACATTATGCTAATAAAATATCATGTTCCAGTTATTGTTTGCATATTTCGTAAGAAGATTGTATCTTGGATTGGGTTCCACGTCATGAAATATGGAGCATATTTCTTTCAGTCACCCTTTTCAGACTTCTCCGAATGGCTCAAATTACTTTTTATTACAACTTATTTAAGCCTATTTTAAATCATGTAATACTCTTATTAGTCATGAAGAGGCCCTTATTGCAAACATTCATTGCACTACAGATGAATCCGAAATGGATCAATTGTCATGGTTAATCCATTTTTTCCCCCTTCAGTTGTTTTATATTTTGTTTAAGCTTTTTTATTTTTATTTAAGTTTAAAGCACCACTTATTCGATTATGGTATAGTTTTTATGCCTTATTGGTAATATCCAAACATATTGTTTAATGTTTTACTTTGTAGATCACTTTATTATTTCCTATAGTTAAAGCTCTCCTCAATTCCCTCTCTTTCTCTATCTCTCTCTCTTTCTCTCTCTTTCTCGCTTCTCTCTCTCTCTCTCTCTCTCTCTCTCTCTTATCCCCTATCACTCTCTCGCTATCCATTCTGTCTCTTTCTCTCTCTGTCTTTCTCTCTCTCTCTCTCTCTCTCTCTATGTATCCTTCACTCTCTGTGGACTTCATCTCCATTTTTATTTCGCTTTTTATCATTCCACTTTTTTTCTCCACTCTCCTTCACATTTTTTCATAAAATGTCATTCCGTGAATCGCTGATGCGATATGTATTATTGGTAAATAAATTCAGACTTTTCATTAAGAATTTCATTAAAAAAATATTTCATATTTTATTCAACAGAGAACAGGTTAAAGCCATGTTTGTTGATAATTTCGAGGAAAAAACAATGAGCCTTATCTTTTTTTTCCACTTTCTAAATCAGTTACATACATGTGCATTTCATCTTAAGAGAGTGTCATCAGATTTTATCAAGGGGTCATCATTTCCACCAATCCAATATTTGTAAGGTGGTTAGCAAGTCACAAGGTAGACCGAATACATTTCAGAATTTCTTCAGAAATTTACAAAAAGATAGTGGTTGCTTTGTTCATATGTGCCAGAAATGTTGTAAAACAAACTGCCTAACATTTTACACAAAATACAATTAAGCAGGTTTGATGCTATTGCATTAGTCGATTTAAGTGTTTAAAGATTTTGTAAATAATGAACTTCATAAAAAGAGGGTATATTTATGTAAGATACCAAAATTAGAGTCTTATTAACCAAGCATAGATAACATATTCTGGAGTTGTTCAGAGACGTAAATAACTAAGTTTAAAAGTACAAGACATAATCAATGACAATGACCAATGGCGTCAGCAAGCATATTAATTTGCTTCTGAAAGTATTTACACTTTTAATTTATCTAACAATTATCTAAGTTTGTTGTATAGTAAACTATCTCCATCAGCTTCCTCGCCTTCACGGCTTTCATCATCTTCACAGTCTACTCCCCATTCCCCATCTCTTCATCTTCTATCTCCTGTAAAATAAAAGAATATGTATAACCCCGATTACTGTAAGATAAAAGGAAATTTACAACACAGTTTTGTTCAAGAGAAAAAGATCTATCTTTATCATTATTTTAAATGGGTAAGATAACCGTACATGTCACATTTCAAAATTCTTTACGTGTGATTCTTCATAATTATGATGGACGGTTTAAGTTAAATTGCAATTTCAAAATATCTTCTGTAGTCAGAAGAAGAGGTAGTTACAGAAAGTATGAAGTTTCAATCTAAATGCAACTTTTTACATTTCAAGTGGGGCTAGAGGCTGTATTGATGAAAACTTTTACTACGTGTCAAAGGGTTCTCGTAACGTATGGCAGTCAACTGAAATTTAGCATTTTCAAATATCTCGAAGGCATGTAAGCTACATTTGAATGGGAGAAAGGATTGGGATTAGGATTACAATTACCATCTCCATCTTCCTCGTCATCTTCACAACTTTCATCATCTTCGTCCTCCCACTCCTCATCTCTTCTTTTTCTGTCTCCTAAAATATCAAAAGCATTGAACGATCCAATCATGTACAAAGTAAATTTAAAGAAATACATGCACGGTATGTCAAAAAAATTAGTCGTAATGCTACAAAAGATCAAAACTTTGAATATGTCTCAATTTATAAAAAGAACCTCTGCTTCGAGAGTTTAATCAAAATAATATATCCAATAACAGATTTGAAATCTAGTGCAATGGGCGCTGAAACAAAGAGGTTTATTTATTTTTAAGTTGTAAGATGTACATTATCACATTTGTGGGGGTTAATGATGCAAAAATCCAACGTGTTATGAACAAACATGTATCGGAACATGGGCCATGAAATAAATTAAGCTTATGTCTCCTAATAGATCAAAAGTAATATATAATACATTCATGCAACAGATCAATAAATAAAGGATATACTTTACAATGGGTTAATCGTGATGCTAAAAAAATTAGGTTTCGAATATATTCAAACAAATGATTAAAAATGCCGTTCAGGCAGTTTGATCAAGATACTGGACAATAGGGGTGTAAAGAAATAAGGCGATTGGTTAAAAATGTACTTGTCTTACTTATAATTTTGCGGGCTATATGAATAATTAATCCAAAGTGACTAAGTATCATATTGTGGGGTATCAGAACATTGGGCCATCGCTTGATATTCGAACTATAC
Organism: Heliocidaris tuberculata; assembly: GCA_025618425.1. Lineage (NCBI taxonomy): Eukaryota > Metazoa > Echinodermata > Echinoidea > Camarodonta > Echinometridae > Heliocidaris > Heliocidaris tuberculata. The sequence continues at coordinate 24,273,021 of CM046832.1, read as the reverse complement.
ATGAATACCCTAAAATCAAAAGAGTCTCTTACCGTCTCCATCTTCGTCGTCATCTTCTCCGCTTTCATCATCTTCACATTCATCTTCACATTCCTCATCTCTTCTCTTTCTGTCTCCTAGATTGTGAAAAGAAATAATTTGATGTTATGAAGCAGAATAGATATTTTGGTTTTAATTTTTTGCCAGGTAGTAAATGTTACAACTCCATAACCATAACCAACATAAAATGTCGTCAGGTCGCTTACAAATTTTAACTTTAGACTATTTAACAGTTTTAGAAAACTAATTCAAGCTCCTTTTTTTTTTCTTTTCGTAAGGAACCCTACATTCTAATGTTGTTGGGGTTTTTTATTTGTGGAAGGCATACATGCCAAACGAAAATGTAATGGAATGTAGTTTTACTTTTCAAGATAAAGGGCTGTCGCCTCCAGAGGTAAATTCAAAATCCAAAGTATTACTAGGCATTCCAACATGATATCAAATATGATTTCTGTCGGTACTGAGGATGGAATATTCCTAAAATAGTGAAAAGTACGATTACCGTCTCTATCTTCGTCATCTTCACCGCTTTCGTCATCTTCCCATTCCCATTCTTCATCTCTCCTCTTTCTATCTGCTACAAAATAAAGGCAAATACAGAAAACAATATTCAATATCAAATCAAATCTGGTTATGTACTAGCATACGATTCAGTCGGTCAAGAAAGATAAACGGATGTGGAAAAGGAAGAACTATATATTTTTTAACAAGCGTTTCCAGTTTCTACTTCTCGAAAAATAATAAAGTGTTGATGATTTCCCTCTCGATAATGAAGTTATGCTGTTTTTATGAGAGGGAGAACTTCAAGAACTTCAAGATAATTTTGTACTTTGTGGCAGTAGGGGTCGAAAGAATAGCTACTTAAGAATACAAATAAGCGTTAAAACTATATATTGAAAGTGGTTGCAAATGAACATTATCGATTATGGATGAGCAAACATAGAATTTACTATACTGAGTCATTAGTACTTTAAAATTTTATGTATTTTTACCGTCTCCATCTTCTTCATCGTCTTCTTTGCTCTCATCAGCTTCACATTCGTCTTCACATTCTTCATCTCTTCTCTTTCTGTCTCCTGAGATATCGAAAGAAAATATCGAAAATAGTTATAGAGTCTAATGAAAATACAAAGAAATTGTAAAAATGCACTAAACTATCGGAAGATGCATGTTGGTTTGTAGATAGACTCTAATATAGAAAGCAATATCGGTGCACTTACACATGTATATTAAAAAAAATGTTTGATGGTGATTACCATGCCTTTAAATGAGAACACTTTTGTGAGAAACATATACACTACATTTTTAAAATAAATAAAGTGTTCATAATGAAATACAAAGTAAGAGCAAAATAACAAAAGAGCAAATGAAATTTGAGGCCAGGATACATTAAGGATAGTAACTATAGTAAAGTATTATTACCGTCTCTATCTTCGTCATCTTCCCGGCTTTCATCATCTTCCCATTCATCTCCCCATTCCTCATCTCTCCTCTTTCTATCACCTAGAATACGAAACGTTTGTGGAAGAAAATGATAAACAGAATATTAATTCTTTCCTTGTGCTACATCGAAATAGACCTAATCTAAGTCAGTCTCACCAAGACTGGTTATTAGTACGAATCCGACTGTGTTCAACTCATTAATCGCCATGGATTAAAACCCCGGCCTGCCACATTGTTTTGGACTATATTATACATGTACACTGTACGTATGCCAAAAGTCGACTGTTGCAGTCCCACGTTTGTTCCAATGGTCGACAAAAGCCAGAAAAGAGTTTAGAAAGAGATAAGTGTATCAAGGACTATGGAATACATTTTGATTAGGTAAATGATAAATATGTGAATATTTCTGTGAATATTTCTGTGATTATAAATATCGGAGTCATCGTTAAATTGAATATTGTTATCATAATTATTTCTTCATCGTTTGACATTATTTCTAAGTCACGCTAAATGACATGAGTTTGATAGACATTTTCATTATTGTTTCTTTTCTTTCTTTCTTTCTTTTAAATTTGTATACAACATAAAGGGGTGAAGCAAAATATTGTACCACAACTGTCGCAATCGTCATCGTCGTCATCTGTACTGTCATCATCATCATCACATTCATCATCCTCTTCTTCCCCATCCCCATCGCTACCATCATCATCATCTTCTTCTTCTTCATCACAATCACCATCGCAACCCCCGCTATCATCACCATCCTCATCATCTTCGCATCCATCCCCATCACACCCTGAGCTGTCATCTCGTCTCATCCTCTCAGCTAGTAGATGAATATCCCAGAACATATATATTAATTCACCATTTCTGGTGATTCTTTAAATATTTGCATGATAATAGACACTAATATGTTCATGACGTACACCTTAATTTATCCACAGTAGTTGTTAGTATAGCCCAAAAAAGTGGCCACAGCTTTTTTTATCAATAGGAGAGCAAAGAGTTATCTTCAAAATGTCTTCTGGATTGGCTATTTTACAGCATAAGAGAGATCGACATTTACAATAGCTTTAATGAAACCCTAAAACTGTATATGACTTTATGATAAAGTAGTTGTGGAAATAGCATTTATTACTGAAAGCAAGTGTAAAAATGAGTGATTACTTGTCTATTTATATTTCCTTCATTCACATTTGCATTCACATGTTGTACACAGTCCAACACGTCGTCAAACATAGGCAACCATTCGACAATGGGTTTTTGGAAATATCCCCCAAGAAATAGATCACCCGATAAAGACTTATTTGGATTAGTCAAATGCTTCCACATTATATGAAATTTGAGAAATCAATGTTTTTTGTCAATTAGTTTTTAAAACAATGTAATACTCACTTGGAGCAGCCGTTGCCAAGACGATGAGGAAAAGGACAGACATTAACGCAAGCCACATGCGACTCATCCTGGTAGTATCTATGTAGACAAAGATTGTCATGAAAACTCAATCAATAATATAATCGGATCATCTATAAAAAAAAAAAGGACATTCTTGAGAATTCTATCACCCATAATCTTTCCAAAACTTGCCCTATTAGTTACTATTCTCTTTGAATTGACTGTAGCATATACTTACATGAGTTCGTTCTTGATCTTCCAGACAAGGGAGTTATAGTACTTCTTTCGCCAATTTAAAGTTAGCTTCATGCAAATATCATAGCACCACTTTCGTCTCACAGTACACTATGCGACCTGTGAATCCTGTATTTTCTCTCGTCCTGTATTTATAGTTTTCGGTAGGGTTCTCTGAAATGAATTTCTATCAGAAAATGATTCACAGTCTTCTCACGTTGAGATAGCATCTTGAAGATGGTCAGTGATGATAATGATAACGATGCGTGAGGATTACAAGTTGTAACATGATGTTCCATCAGAACTGGACAGATACATGTCCCTCGAATATAATAATGGGTCGAATGGCACATGGTAAGACAGTGAAAGAACGATGACATGAAATATAGAGGGGCTGGTCTATGGTTTAAATCATCGAGAAGGGTTTCCCATCACGTAATACTTGAAGACCTATACTGACCAAAAGATATCAGAACTCAGACGGTGTACATTACACATGATTACGGAAATCATGAGTATCTTGTCCACGAGATTAGCAATGTGGATAACAGTCTTGGTTTATAGAGGACTGGCTGGATTATGGGGACTATTAATGGGCTTAAGTGATTTACGCGCCTTTGGGCCTAGTGCGCATGCACAAACCATTCTTTCATCTCATTTGAATTCGCTGTCCCCATGTTTCATAGTAGAGTCTATCATATGCGACACCATGTCACATACCAACTTGACATCTTGATAAGGTAAAAGATGGCGATAGAGGATAAAGAACATAACAGCTCTAGCTCTAGCCCGGATATTGCTAAATGGGATGTCCCAATCATTTCCCCTTACCACACCCGTTCCCCTTTCACATTTGATTTGAAACATTAGAAAATTATTTTAAAGGATGATTGGCGGGATTCTAGAGTCTTATATGACCATCATGACCATGCAGAGGCGAATCACATGGCAAAAAAATAAATAAAATGAAAAGTTTAAGAATATCTGTGTACAGTACTGTCGTCTTCTCCCTGAAGGGACTACCACTCTTGCTTTTCGTCTACCCAGTATTAAAATACCAACCCTCGAATGACTGCACCACGATACGCAACTGTGCTAGGATGTAGATGTAAGTTATATATTGCTGTAGATCTTTGCACACAAAAAATACTAACAGAATTCAATACAATGCAAAAATAATAACTTTGACATAATTTTTCCTGCAATCAATGTTTACAATCAACACTCAACAAAAACCAATGTGATAATGATAATTGCAGTCATCAATATTAAGTTACTGTATTTTTTTTTATAAGTATTGTCATAGTTGTCTATCTCTTTCCCTTATTATGTTTGTAACCCAAGTAATTTCACTAAATTATATTATTTGTTTAGGAAAGTGAGGTATCAAAAAAGATGAGCCTTTTATTTTTCTTTCAGTCTGACCTTGCAATATAGAATATCAAATACGTTTGGGATTCGAAAATGATACTGGACAAAGGAAACTACGTAACATCGATTCTCGTCGATATGACACTTTAAGAGATAAAGAGAAGTTCCATGTTCTACCTTTGGCGCTATCAATCCTCTTTTCTCATTCTCCTTGAGGATACAAATTTTACTCGTTTCGAAACTCTCTCTCTCTCTCTCTCTCTCTCTCTCTCTCTCTCAATTTCTCTTTCTCTCTGTGCTATGTCGCTCATTATCATCCTTCCATTTACAAAAATTATCTTCAACTATTTGCTTTTCTTTCATAGATTATGTTAAAGTATTAGATTATATTTATTTTTCTTTCTCTATCTCTTTCTCTTTCTCTTTCTCTTTCTCTTTCTCTTTCTCTTTCTCTTTCTCTTTCTCTTTCTCTTTCTCTTTCTTTTTCTCTTTCTCTTTCTTTTTCTCTTTCTCCTTCTCCTTCTCCTTTTCTCTCTGTTCTGTTACTCTTTCTTCTCTTTCATTTCTTTCCCCTTATTCTTCTCTCCACATTTTCCTCCTCCTCTTTTTCTTTCTCCTTCCTCTCCACTTTCTTTCCAATTTGTATTTCTTATTTAATATCTTTGTCTCCATTTCTATCTCTGTCTCTTTGTATTTCCTCTCTTTTGTCTGTTCAAGTGAAAAATAACATAAATTCGATCAAGCTCAAAGAATTATACAATCAGCGGAATCGCGAATAGATCAAAAGAACATTTATTCCAGGCATATGAATAATACAAATAAATAAATTATCATCACAGAAATTGTAAGGGAATAGTCGTTATCTTAATGAATATACAAAGATGAACATGGAATTGCTGGGTTCCTGTCATGCCTGTTATGAATTAAAAATAAAATGGTGCAATGTTGGGCAGCGCTGAGAAAAAATGTGTATACCAAGGACAGGTAGTTAAAGAGCTATGATAAAATGGTAGGTTCTAAATCAATTACAAACGATACCGCAAAATATTCTAAATTTTCTTAGAGTAGCAGTCATCAGACATTATCTGAAGTATGTCCTAAGTCTTCATTACTGTTACTCTCGTCGAACGCATATCGAGCCATTCCCTCTACTTGTAAATTGAAAACGGTGCAACGAAATACTTTAATATTTTAGGGCAGTACAGGTTTGAATTCACATAAGTAAATTAACAGATTTGATGCTGGACCTAATAGACTTGATTATTCTACCGTTTGTACTTTGAATACTTTTTTACTTTTAAAACCCTTTTTAAAAAGTATTGACCACTTTTTTTCTTTTTTTTTCTTTCTTCGGTTAGACATAACAATTCCTGTCAGGGATAGGTATCAACTTGACTGATTACAATAACATTTGAAGTTTACTCAGGATATGACCATCGTCGTCGTCATCCTCGTAGACGTTTGAGGTGTCATTAAGAGCGGCGCGTTCAACGTCATCGGTGCAGTCTTCATCACCATTGTTGTCGCCGCCATCATCTCCGTTACCGTCTGTGAGGTCTCCATGATCATCTATCTGACCGCTTGACAGTATTTTTGGTTCCTCCATTTCACCGCTTGCTATTTTTGTTGGCTCCTCTATTTGACCACTTGACATTTCTGTTGGTTCCTCTAGCTGACCGCTTGACATTTCTGTTGGTTCCTCTGTTTCACCGCTTAACATTTGTGTCTGTTCCTCTTGTTGACAACTTGACATTTCCGTCGGTTCCTTTATTTGACTGCTTGACATTTCGTTTGCTTCCGCTATTTGACCGCTTGACATTTCAGTTGGTTCCTCCCTTTGACCACTTGACATTTCTGTTGGTTCCTCTATTTGACCGCTTGACATTTCTGTTGGTGCCTCTATTTGACCGCTTGAAATTTCTGTTGGTTCCTCTATTTGACCGCTTGACATTTCTGTTGGTTCCTCTATTTGACCGCTTGACATTTCTGTTGGTGCCTCTATTTGACCGCTTGACATTTCTGTTGGTTCCTCTATTTGACTGCTTGACATTTCGTTTGTTTCCTCTATTTGACCGCTTGACATTTCGGTCAGTTCCTCTATTTGACTGTTTGACATTTCGTTTGTTTCCTCTATTTGACCGCTTGACATTTCGGTCAGTTCCTCTATTTGACCGCTTGACATTTCGGTAGGTTCCTCTATTTGACCGCTTGACATTTCTGTTCGTTCCTCTATTTGACCACTTGACATTTCTTTTGGTTCCTCTATTTGACCACTTGACATTTCTGTTGGTTCCTCTATTTGACCACTTGACATTTCGGTCGATTCCTCTATTTGACCACTTGACATTTCGGTCGGTTCCTCTATTTGACCACTTGAAATTTCTGTTGGTTCCTCTATTTGACCGCTGGACATTTCTGTTGGTTCCTTTATTTGACCACTTGAAATTTCGTTTGCTTCCTGTATTTGACCACTTGACATTTTGGTCGGTTCCTCTATTTGACCACTTGACATTTCTGTTGGTTCCTCCGTCTGACCACTTGACATTTCTGTTGGTTCCTCTATTTGACCGCTTGACATTTCTGTTGGTTCCTGTAGTTGATCACCGGACATTTCTGTTGGTTCCTCCATTTCCTCCACGCTTGTGCTTATGTCAACTAAATTTTGAAAATAAGTAATAAGCAGCAGATATACATTTTAAAAATTGAAACAGAGATTAGTGTTCAACAAAAGAAAAAATTACATCAATTTGCTGATATCTCCCGAGGACACATTTTTCTTTGCTTCAAAGCTACTATATTTTTTTCTTTCAAATTATGTTTCTTTGTAGCTGCTTCTTTTTTATGTGCTGCTATACTGAATACATTTTTCAATCATTTATAGTTATGATATGTTATATTAAAGTGACAGTAAATTGAAGCTCCTAATGGCGCCATCTTTCAACAGGATTTGAAACATGTCTGTGCTTCTAATTTTGCCCCATTCTAGTTTGTAGAAGCTTAGAATGTATCTGTAGGCAATTTTCCACATGTGCAACGTCAACAATAATAGTTTGAAATATAAAATGTGTCTATTTTCCAAACAGCTGTTAGTCAAAATTTAAAAGAAAAAATGCAATTAATTTTCAAATTATAATCTCAATTTAGCAGTTACTGTAAGGTGGCGCTGTTCAGGTTTTGCCAGTTTAATGCCATTTTAAATTTGTTTTTCATGATACATCAACTGTGTATTCCATTATTCAAATCTAATTCCGAATCTTACACTTTTTATTTTTTTTTTCAGATATGTATTTTGACGGAGGACCTGGTTATGTTTCGGTTTTCTGATGAATCTGTTATTGATAAAAATATTATTTCCCAAATGTGAGATATATTCATGATATTTGGACATCCTTAAAATAAACTTAAAATGAAAAGTATGATAGCCCAAATACATACAGTATCCAACAGGCACTTTAGATATATTCTGAAACAAATTTAAGCACTTTTAATGTTAAGTCATTAAACATTTTTTTTTTTCTATATTTTTTTACATTAGTTTGTTGATATGTTTTAATGAAAACAAGCATACAAACACATATTCGTTTAGACTTACCCGGAGCCGTCATTGCGATGGTTGCTATGGTGATCAACATCATGAAGCTTATGATAAATTGTGATAGCCGATTCATCTTTATATATTATCCGACTGTCCGAACAGAAAAACATACGAATATATTGCTTTTGAACGTCTTCAGGTAAAAATCTAAATGGCTTACTTTTAATAATGCCCGTTCATCCACTTGTGTTTGGAGGATATTAGAAGTTACATGTTCTGCACTAGTGACCGTTGTGGATTTTTTTTTCTGTTTACATGACATGACACATGCATGAAAGTCGAAAGCGCACTCGGACATCATTTCAAGACCCAATATTTCATTCTTTGATTTTATATGTAGGTAATGAGGGCAGTGTCAAAATTATCGTGATCAGTTGTAGCATGCACTATCCAGGCTGTATGAATTTGAAGAGTATTTAAAAGAGGGCAGGTCGAAATTATTCGATATAATACCGTTGATTTTCAACATACCTGATTTATTTGTAATGAAATTACAAAGCTTTGATGTTGGTTTTGCGGTGCTACGTTGTCACTACTAGGCTACGGATGTATTAACTTTGATTAACTCCCTTATGCCTGTTCAAACTACGATTGGTGATTTCCAGCTTCTAACAACCCTTATTTATACTATTACGTAGCTTTTTAATGTATGGCATAAAAAGTGAAGAATATAAGGGTCTTTACGTACTTTTGTCATTCGATATGATTGCTATCACTTTGGTTGTGTTTATACCTTTTGAAACAGAAAATGATAACCATCGTTATGGTACGTGAACAGGCAGTCAAACAAAATACCTCTATAAACAATTGTCTTGTCAGTGGACATCTTATCAAAAAATCTTTCATTTCAGTCAACAATGTGGTATTTTTTTGCCAGGTCTGTTATCATAGTTGTTTCACAGTCTAGCTTAGCCTTATCAGTTTTAGCTCGTATACCGTACATTACAATCTAATAGAATCGAGTTGGTTTTAGACGTAAGCTCATTTCATTATTTGATTGGCCTGATTTGAATCATAGCACTATGTTAAAAATTTGTCAGGATTAATCGCTAATGATTCATTCTATTTAGCTTAGTTCATACCCGTATAACAAAAATTTATTTGCTATATATTTCATTGTAAGAAGTGTACATAATATGGAGTTCATAAGCAGAATTAAAAAAAAAAACATTAACCAATTTTTTCAAAAGAAAAGAAAATATCTACTATTTAAATAGCATTATTTCCATTGAAATTCCAAAGACAACAAAAAAATAGTACCAAGAGAAGAAAGGACAGGCATTGTGTACAAGATTACGTGCTCAAATTGTTCCAGTTGTTACGTTGGGGAAACAGGCAGAACTCTCAATGATCGACTAAAGGAGCACACAAGAGCCCTTAGATTGAACAACCCTTCCCTTTCAGCTCTAGCCAAACACGCCCTCAATACAGGACATAACATTGGATGGGATGATGCCCTCATTAGTCACGTTCACACGATGGGAGCTAAACCTTAAGTTTCGCTTGTAGTTTCAAAACTTGAAGTTAACTTGTAGTTATCTTGTAGTTTCAGACCGTATGAACGGACTTGTAGTTTCGAAACTTTAAGTTTACTTGTAGTTCTAGAACCACAAGCGAGCTCGTGGTTAAGGCCGAAACCACAAGCAGTGGGTGGTCCTCCGTCGAAGTTTCAGGCCATGTGAACGGAATAAACTTTAAGTTTCGCAAGCTTGTAGTTAGTGATGACCTCGCTGTTCATGTTAAATTTCCGGGTCATACCCTTCGCGCGAATTATGAACACAGGAACTGTGTGTGTACTGTACACACAATCGGTAGTATCTACTTCCGATGTTAACCACGACGATCGCTCTGCTTGTAGTTTCAGCTCGTTGTTTCAATCTCGTGTGAACCCTCAGTGCGGTCAGGGGGTCGTGGTTTCGTTAACTTAAAGTTTCGCTAACTTAAAGTTTCGAAACCACAAGTCCCGTATGAACGTAGCTATTATTGACTTTGAAAGCAACTACTGGTCAAGAAAGATGAAAGAGTCTATATGGATAAAGAGGATTAATCCTACACTGAACAGGGACTCAGGTTATTCAATGTCACCTATCTTCGATCCGGTGATCGCAAGACAGCAGACAGCAATTAGAAACAGTGTGACTGATCACTTGGCTTGAGAAAGTCCACAGGAGTGGACGAAAGCTTGCTTACAAAATTTAAAGTTGGTAGAAGTTTAAACTGCAATTGTAAGATCACCCCCATCCGATGAAAGTTTTCTGTACAAAAATAATAATTTGCTTTCTACCTAAACTCCTTCTCACTCTCTCTCTCTCTCTCTCTCTCTCTCTCTCTCTCTCTCTTTGTCTGTATATATATATATATATATATATATATATATATATATATATATATATATATATATATCTTCTCTCTCCATCTATCTTTTTGTATGTACATGTATATATCTATCTCTCCCTCCAGCTTTATTCATCTATTTTCTCCCTTTTCTATCACTCACTCTCTTTCTCTCTCTCTCTCTCTCTCTCTCTCTTTCTCTCTTTCTTCTTTCTTGCTTTTTACCCTCATTTTCTCATTCTACCTCGTTATTCATCGTCTTTGTTCATCTATTGGTGCTTTAAATTTGTTTCAATCGTTTGTTATTCTCTATGGCTGTCAACTTTCATTGTTTCCTCCTCTATATCAACACTGGTTATAGTCAATTCAATTATCAACTTCAAATTCTTTTAAAATTTTGTTAGCTTTTTTATATATTTGTTTGTTAATGGGTGAAACTGAATGACTGAATCGATGAACGAAATTAATTTCCGCAGAGGTTTGTTGTACAATGTATCATTTGACGATATCCCACATGATATGAGAGCAAAGTCTGACATGCCTATAGGCTTGTGTACAAACTTCAGATTAGCTCTCCTAGTTCTCCTCCCTCCCTCTCTCTCTTTCTCTCTCTCTCTCTCACTATAAATATACTATAAATATATATATATATATATATATATATATATATATATATATATGTGTGTGTGTGTGTGTGTGTGTGTGTGTGTGTGTGCGTGTGTGTGTGTGTGTGTGTGTGTGTGTGTTCAGAAACCATGATAGACATGATTAAATTATTTAGAAGACAACAGTGAGAGGAATGGTGAGTAAGATGTAAATAACGTTTAATTCTTACAATACATGTGACAAAAAACACTTACAATTTTTAAAACTCAAAAATCATGGCAGGAGTTGTTTACATTGACTAAAAGTTAATAAAAAAGTCAAACTATTTAGTTTTATTTTAAAATATTCATTAAATTACATAATGAATAAGTTATATAAGATACCTTTCAAATTTTTTTTTTTTCTAAAATAGCAGTCATTAAACAATTCATGAAGTAACTAGAAGTCAGTCTATACTCTCACTGAATGACTATAGGTCATCTGTCATATTGGGGCATTGCCAACAATCAAATATAATCCGGTAAATTATCAATTGCATTATTCACTGAATTTGGATCTTCCAGGAAGATCATTTCTTTTGAATTTAGTGAGATATAACGAAACTTGCTATCATTATTATTACTGATTTGCACTTTTCTATCAAGCATGGTGATATAAATAATTAGTTTGCATTGGATGAGCATATGTTAAAGTAACATTTGAAGTTTGCTAGGTCCATCATCATCGTCGTCGCCTGCTGATACCTGCACATGCATCGTCATCAGCACAATCGTCGTCATCATCATCACCACCATCATCATCATTACCACCAACGTCATCATCATCACCACAATCACACTGGCGTAGCCAGGATTTTTCAAGAGGGGGGGCCAAGGCGAGGGAGCGAAGCGACCGAGCGGGGGAGGGTGTGGGAGGGGGTATCCCCCTCCCACGGTAGGAAAATTTTTTAAAACCAGGTCATGAAAATGGCATTTTCTGCACCCTAAAATTCTATTCTGGTGTAACCTACTTGAGAAGTGACAGATGAAATAGGATTTTTTTTTTCTCTACTCCGCTGGAATGAATTGTAGTGGAAGGATTACCACTCCTTGGGGCTCCAGAATTCCAAGCAATACGCAAAATTACATGTAGTTGGTGTGTATAAATAGCTGTACCAGTGTACATACGAAACGTTGAAACCCGTGTTTTCGGATAGGAAAATATACAGACTAACAACCAAAAACCCACACACAGACACACTGACTATTGACTAACATATGACTAAGAGGACGCCCTTTCTCATGGAGTGGAATTTATATCTCATCTCAAGCGGTAGTCTCATTTGAAAACACATGCAACATCTTTATTAGGTGTATGTAAAAGACTTTAGCAATTTATTTAGCTGCCTTGTTTAGCTCTTTATCTCATTTTCTCGGTTAGAGGTTGTTCATTAGTTGCCTAATTCGTATATACTACACGAATCCAGCTACGTACTCCTTCATTTAAGTACTGAGGAATTATATAGTTTGATTAATTTTTGTAACCAAAATGAACATCAATGTGAGTATTTAGCACGGAAAAATATTAGAATTACATCGTGTAAAGAGTATAGAGATCACAATTTGTAATAAAAACATATGGAAATAATGTAATTACACATAGAGAACGGGCTAAACAAAGTCTTCATACAACCAAGTCAAGCGCACATGATTTGCCACATGTGAAGGCCGTTTTTGTCATTCAATTTAGTGATAATAGATTTGACTCAAAACTGTAAACATCAAAGCAGAAAGCATCTCGTCCGATGACTTACTAGTATATAAAATACGACTTGAACAAAGAATGAAATTGTATCTGTTTTGAATATTCCTCTATAAAATCGAACTCTACCTTGAAAAACAGTGTTTTGCTTCTCCTCGGATGAAGACCATAAAAATGATATAACGGTGACATTGTTTTCGTATAAAAGCAATGTTGGCTACCACAATGATAACTCTTAAACAAACTCAAGATTTACAAAACGAAGAAAATGGTTATTGCCTCCATCGGACATATACCCATTCACAAAGAGAGGTTTATATTCGGCAAGAATAACTGATACGCCTCTTCATCATTCTGAGTACAATTTCTTTCAACTCTCGACAAACTAAAAGAAATATAAATGTTCTGTTACCAATCTACTTAGTCAATGTTGTTAACAAAGTTTCGGGGTTATGATTTGGAAAGGAACAGTTTTTGCTGGAAATGAAAGCAGTGTTTATTTTGTTTACTTTTTTGGTAATATTTCCATTTTATTTTTCCTTATTTCGATTGTAAGGTAGGGGTAGGGTAAGTCCTAGTAAGACCAGCATGTGAAAAGGAAATTAGTTTTTTTTTTTTTTTTTTTTTTTTTTTTTTTTTTTTTTTTTTGCTCTCCGATCAACAGGGGGGGCCATGGCCCCCTTGTGCCCCCCCCTGGCTACGCCAGTGCACAATCATCATCATCACCACAATTATCATCATCACCTCCATCATCATCACCAACGTCATCATCCTCGCCACAATCATCATCATCACCGCAATTGTCATCATCGTCGTCATCATTGTCATCATCGACTTCCATATTTGCGGGGCCGTTACCGTCATCATCACAATCGTCGTCATCACAATCGTCGTCATCACAATCATCCTGCCCATTGTCATCATCATCTTCATCATCACAATTATCGTCATCACAATCATCTCCTCCGTCGTCATCACCTCCATCATCGTCTGTAAGGTCACCGTGATCATCAACCCCACCGCTTGACAATTCTTTTGGCTCCTTTATGGCTTTCATACTCCTCTTCTCAACTAAAATTTGAAAAGAAGAATGTATAACAAAGAAAAATCGAGGCAGTGGTTTAAAAAGGTACGTATGAGTGTCCAATAGCCCTTCAACAATTATACAAAAAACGTTACTTGCTTCAAAATAGTAACTTGTTTTCAAGAAAATAAAAAACATAATCAGTTAACAGTTTTTATATGAGGAAAAAGAATTATTCTATTTTATTTAGATGAATGGCACATCATAAACAGAAATCTGTCAACTTTATGCCCCTTATGGCCCTATTAAAGCAATTTCTCCACATCCCCTATTCCATTTTTTTTTCTAAAATCTGCTATTATAGTACATAAATCTGAAATCATATAACATTTATTTCCACACTTACCGGGAACTGCCATTGCAATGGTTGTCATGGTGATCAGGAGTAGAAGGGCGGAAAGAGGTGGTCGACTCATCTTGCTCATCATGGGGTTAAATCTTAAGCTCTGCAATGTGATAAATTAGACTAGTTTAAATTGGTAGGGACTATCTATTCTACGGATTCAGCAATGAAAATTGAAAAAAACGAGGCATTCCTCATTAATATGCTTTTAGTGTAATTTTTTTTTTTCTAGTGCAAAATCCACGTAAAACATCTAAAGAGGGCAAGGTGATATAAACCTACGTTCTACCCTAATTTCTTCACTTTTAATGAACTTCTTTCTCACCTTGAACTTTCGGATTCTCTTGAAGTATGTAAATTTGATATATATATATGAAAGCAGGGGGTGTCAGATCAAAGCTGCTGGTGAATTTGCAGTTGTGAGAACTGTCTTGAGCTCGCTGAAATTTCGACTGATGATGTGTAGTTTCTGTCCTCCAATTTTATACTTTTTCGAGCGGTCTTTGGTTTTAAGGAGTGTTCCCGAGTAATTTATGGTCCGGACTTGAAACTATAAACTTTGACTGTATCATATCTTAAAAGATATCCCCCTTAAAATGAAAAAAAATGATAATCATCAATATGGTTCGTGAGACGAAAAACAAATTTTAAGAATTGTTTCATCAAACAATAGTCTTGTCAGTTGACATCTTATCAAAAATCTTATATTTCAGTCAAGAACATGGTTGGAGCACCGTCCCTGTGTTCTCCTATGACGATTGGTTTATTCTCTGTATTACATTGAACATTAGATATCAATTTCTAGCTCATATGAATTAAAACTATAACTTTCAGTTATAACGTTCAGTTTACAACTATAGTTTTCGTGAATGAGAGTATTATTTTGCTTCTTATGCTGTGTCCGGGATTAGCCCTTTGTAGATTTTCATGACAGATTAATTTGTGTCCACACATATACACATTACATCATAGTTATCAAATTCCAAGATGACTAAACCATAGACAGGCATCAAGTTACCCAAACTGGTTCCAGACATGGTGTAACCACGGTAACATGGAAGGTATTATAATTATGACGGTCGTCTGGCGCTGGGAATATGGTGTCGTTTTAGATTGAATACTGAACTTCGAAGGGGTTAACAACCTAAAGTGTAATGGCAGCGACTGCAACAAATCAGCTCCTTTTATATCTTAATTACATGCTTAAATTACATTGGAAAAGGCTTTTTGATATAATGCCTTCGTATTCCTATAATATGAAGTCTGTCAGTAGCACCGGTTGTTAGAATATACTTAGGAAATTAATGGCAAAAAGCCATACAAAGGAAACTGCTACCTGTTCACATTACACCCTCTCTTTCTCCAGTTCTATCGCTTCCTCTATATTTTTCCTCCTATCTCTCTCTTTCCCCTTCTCTCTCTCTCTCTCCTTCTTTTTCTCTCTCTTTCTCACTCTCAGCAAACTATTTGTTGTTTTTTTTTCTATCCATACTATCTCTTTGCCGATCCAAACAGCCAATATTTCCTTTTTCCTTTCTATTACCCTTTCACTCCACGTCGATCATCCCTCTCCTTCTTTTCCGTTCTTCATATTCTCTCTTTCACTACATCTTTATTCTTTACATTCTTTTCATTCATTACGATACTCAAATTTATTCTTACTATCATTACAAAGGATAGTTGATTTGATATTCATGATTTACTCTGCAGAGAAGTACAAATAATCAAATATGTAATTTTAATAAATAATCAAAAACGAGGTCAAAAAAATAAATAACGGTTTAACAAATAATGTATTGATGAAACATCGCTCTGCAGTGTGATAGAAGGATCACTTTAAGCAAATAGAATTAAAAACAACAGTAATGCTAATTAAATCATCCCCATCAGTGTTTTAACACACCTCGGACTTGAGTCAGTGAATCTTAAGTGGTCATCATGTGTCTTTGTACATCATGAAGTGAAGGTTATTAGCAACATAAGACATTTAATATATTTATATATAAACTTTTTTTAAAGAAAGTAATTACTGTTATCAAAAATAATAATGATATACCATATTTATATAGCGCATATCACAATATGTCCCTATGCGCTGTAAGAGAGAGGAAGAAGGAAAAGTGGATAGAGAAGCTTGAGAAGACTTTCAAAGCTCCCACTTTGAAACTGACTATAGTTTTAAAAAATTGCCCATTAACACACCAGTAAACATGGTACATGGAAAATAAATCTGAAAGTACATACATTGTAGAATACATTTTTCTGGAACAGGAATCGCATTGTTTCTTCACCATATTTGAATGTAATACCCTGAATATTTCAGAGTATCACTGTTATATAATTTCGTCTTTGACTCTTATTTTCAATCAACCTTAATTTTTTTTTTGTCTCCGAATAAGTACTATTAAAAAGATATCAAAGTTAAAGTTTCTATCTGGCCTGCGACTTTAGATGTCACTGGAGGCGTTTTTATCAAGATTGATTAGACACATGATTCAGTTATATGAAATAATGTCATACCAAAACCCATTTGTGTGAAATTGTGGAAGATCAAGCAGCGCAACTTAATAGTTCTAAGTAAATTCAAATGTTAGCAATTATATCAGTTAACACTTACTGCCGCCGCAGTTTCTTCCACCACCGAACCCACCAAACCCATCATATCCACCATCAGCATCTCCACCATCTCCGCCGTCTCCACCAGCTCCACCAGCTTCACCGTCACCACCATCACCTCCATCGGCACGGTCACCACCAGCGCCGTCACCAGCACCACCCCCAGCGCCACCACCACCACCATCACCACCATCTCTAGCACCATCACCGCCATCGCCTCCAGCTCCACCATCACCACCATCACCGCCGTCACCACCAGCGCCATCACCACCATCAGCGCCACCAGCGCCATCACCACCATCACCACCACCAGCCCCATCACCGTCTCTATCGCCACCATTATCATTGGAGCCGCTAAGAGGACGAGCTGCAAGAACCCCACATCCACCACCTTCCCCTACTTCTCCTCCCCCATGTTCCCCTCCACACTCTTCACTGCTACTGCTGCTACTACTACTACTACTACTCCTCCTGTTTCTTTCAACTGAGTGAAAAATAAAAGATAAAGGTTACCTCTTTTCTGAAACTTTTTTACTTGATAATGGGCTAACATGAAAAAAAATCATCGATATTATATGAGATTGCTACAATATCTTCCGATTTCAAGCCTAATACAAATCAAACAAGGATTCGAACCGAGAACTCATTGACTGACGTATAGAGATAGAAATATTCAAACTACAGTACTCCTGCCTGTGGCTATCCTGTGTTCCATCTATTATCCATGATACATAAAACTAATAATAAACCATTCATACTCTGTAACATGCAAATGTACTTTCAAAATAACATAATTTTCGTGACATTCCCACACGCGATTGTATTCCTGTTAAAATATTAGAGCTGACTAAAATGTGCCTAGGTCTTACCAGGAGAGGTTGTTGCCAGTCTTGAGAGCAAGACGCAGATTATTAATAAACGTATCATGATCACGATTAAGATGATAGTTCACCTCCCGTTTGAATGCTGAATTAATGTGGCAATTTTTTTTCTGCTATTCCTAATACTCCTTGGTCCTTTGCCTTACCCGTCTGAAGCTCGGCTGATGATTAGGAGCAGATCATGTCACATATTTATACCTTTTTCGAAACTAAAGTTACCCTAATATCTGAAGCAAATATCTCCTTTTTTCATATCTTTCGCATGACGAACATGATGAACAATAAAAAACAATTCTTTGTGGGCCTTCTGTATCTCAAATCTCTGCTAACAAGTAGCAACACTCAATAGCCTATTAGGATAACCATCGTTACTGAGCTTGTTAAGTTATGGAAATTAAAAGGAGGTGGTTTTAAATAAACTCGCTAAAGGCTTACGTTTTAATGACATTAGAATACTATACATTTTAATGATTTGATATGATGGACGGGAAGCAGCGTTTTAAATTCAACTTAATCATCTCCCACACACATTTAATACCCTAGTCTGATACAGTGTACAGTTAACCAAATGTCCACTACACAAATATCGTACTATGACTATCAGAAACAGATTTTTAAAGTCACTAAGGAATAAAGCGACCGAGTGTATAACTGATCAAATGGATTAGGCAGTTTTCCACGGGGATTAATACATTTAGAATAGTGTTGAGAGTATTTAATTTTTATAGTTTGGCTTGTGAGCCAGTTATTATGTTGAGACAGATGCGATCATATCATCTCTCACGCTATCTATCTCTCTCTCTCTCTCTCTCTCTCACCTCTCCCACTCCCTCTCTCTCTCTCTCTCTCTCTCTCTCTCTCCCACATTCTCTCTCTCCCCCTCTCGTTCTGTCTTTCTCTTCTACTCTTCCTTATCATTCAGAATCCACATAAGTGCTATCCTATATTCGTATATTGCAAGTCCAAACATCACGAAGACAAACAACAGTTTTTTTTTTTTTTTTTTTTTTCATTTCATTTTAATTTTCAATCGAAAAAAAAATAATAAAGTACTTGCTCACAAATAAAATAAGATAATATCAAACGTGTTAATTATTTGTCAGCGAAGTAAAATATGATATATCCTAACTTTAAATAAATAGATAAGTCAAATGGGTGTGACTCCTTCAAAAGGAGATAAATAAATAAAATAAATTATTCGTAAACATTTCACATTTCACATTCATTGACAGGTAGAAGAGTAGCATCAGACTTTTACTCAAGTCATCATTGTTTTTCTCAATAAGGTCTCCAATAAAATACAATAAAAATATCTATATAATCACATGTCACTTTGTTACAACTTCAGTAGTCACTCACACTAGCAAAATTTCCAATGGTTTCATAGACTTCAAATTAAAGTTGTATGAATGTAATATGTTAGGCCGCTCGGGATGGATGTAATGATTGGTCTAGTTAACAATGGAACATTTATTAATGATCTAAAGATGCCAACATTCAGATGGACTGAATACTATATTTTGATGAATTTAAATAAAGAAAATTACTAATAATGTCGGTATTAGCCTCATCCCGGTATGAATAAAATGGTTTTACTCCGAACATTTTCATGACTACAGAAGGAAATTCGGCAAATGTCACCTCCTTTTAAAACTTTTTAGATGATGATGAAGATAACCGAAATAGCAAATAGCAGGGATGATGACATGAAGACCTGTCTTTGATTTCTCAACATAATAAACAAATGGGAATTGGTAGATATTCCTTCTTAAGGTGGTGCTTACTTAGCTCCACCGCAACTAGTACCACATCCACCACCTCCATCGCCGCCACCACCATTACCATCGCCGCCATTTCCTCCATCACCTCCGTCTCCTGGAGCGCTCGCACCCCCAGCATCTCCACCATCCCCATCACCACCGCCGCCGCCATTACCACCACCTCCGCCTCCACCATTACCACCACCGCCGCCATTACCACCACCTCCACCATTTCCACCACCTGCTGCACTGCCACCACGTCCACCGTTTCCATCTCCATCAGCTCCATCTCCATCTCCTCCACCACCACCACCTCTTCCTCCGCCTCCTCCGCCGCCTCCTCCTCCGCCTCTCCCTCCTCCTCCTCCTCCTCCTCCTCCTCCTCCACCACCTCCACCTCCATTACCACCATCACCGCCATCTCCCCCATCACCGCCATCTCCATCTCCATCACCATCACCACTTCCACCACCGGCTGCGGGAACAGGAACGTAGACAGGTTTCTCAATGACTTTGTAGTGCACTTTTGGAGCTTGTGGAAAGGGAACGGGTACGGGTACAGGGAAAGGTTCTGGTTTAGGAACAGGTACCGGATGGGGTTGAGGGGCACTGACGGTTTTCACGGTATGACCTCCTCCACCGCCACCAGGGGCGGGAGCATGTCCTACACCGCCGCCTTCGCCATCACCACCACCGCCAGCTCCGCCGCCACCATCACCACCACCACCGTCGCCGCCGCCGCCGCCGCCGCCGCCTCCTCCTCCTCCTCCTCCTCCTGATTCGGCGCTTTCAGAAGAACTGCTGCCATCGCCTCCACCTCCACCACCACCACCTCCTGCGCTTACACCTCCATCTCCACCTCCTGCACTTACACCTCCATCTGCACCTCCATCGCCACCTCCATCGCCACCTCCAGCTCCAACATCTCCTCCGCCGCATCCCCCATCACCATCTCCACCACCTCCTCCGCCACCACATCCACCACAGCCTCCACCACCACCACCTCCAGCGCCGCATCCACCACAGCCTCCTCCTCCTCCTCCATCACCACCTCCACAGTATCCTCCTCCTCCGTCTCCCCCTCCTCCTCCGTCTCCACCGCCGTCACCTCCACCACCACCGCCGTCGCCTCCACCACCACCGCCACCGCCGGCTTCACCGCTATCCCTCCTTTCCCTTCCTACGGGCAAGCAAGGAAAACACATATTGGGTTTATAACAAATGATCTGACTCATTTTTTCGAAATATTCGTTATTACTAAATACTACATTTTATATATTATTATAAATACAAAAACGAA
This sequence comes from Heliocidaris tuberculata, assembly GCA_025618425.1. NCBI lineage: Eukaryota > Metazoa > Echinodermata > Echinoidea > Camarodonta > Echinometridae > Heliocidaris > Heliocidaris tuberculata. Next base: position 24,252,280 of record CM046832.1, on the reverse strand, counting down.
GTAGGTCTAGGCTATGGCAGGGCAGGATGGGACCGACCATTTCGGGGAGAAGTGGACACCGATATAATTTATGCATTTCACTGTTGCATCACATTAAGTCATGACGCACATTTACCTAAAACATATATTATATACATTATATTTGGATGATTTTCATATATAATTCTTAGACCTAGAATGTGGGCACACTAAACAAAATTTATTAATAATTCAATCTCTCACCAACTTTTGTTGCATTTGGTGGCAAGCCATCTCCGAATTCGTGAATATTGATGGTACAGTCTACTTGGAAATCAGTAGAAAGTTTATGAATATTTTGATTTTTTTATTCATACTTAAAAATTACATATACTCGTTACATTTCAAGACACGTAACAACACCTTATCGTGCCTATAAATCTGATAAGGACAATTGAGTACAGAACAAGACCAAGTTTTATAAAGGCATTAAAATGGATGCTTTAAATTGTTAATGAAATATATATCTGAGTATTATACATGCATCGGCCTATTGATGAAAGCCTCACGTTAAGGCCGTTGAATTTTTTTTTAAGTAGAAGTGTTTGTAAAAAAAAAAAATTGTTCAATCCTGCCTGGTCTTCTCATACTTCTTTACTTCTAACTGTCAGTATTTTGCTCTCAGTGTGATGAAAGATCCGATTTCTATAGGCGAGTTCTTGTGCTGTCATCGAAATTGATAGAGCGAAAGGTTTATGAAAAGCACCAATTGGCCAAGATGAATACTCGAAGTTCAGACTGGTCACTGATAATTAGAATACAATATCAATAATGCATAGACGTTGCAACACTGTTCATTATTGCCAGAGCTATTGACAGTATTTCACATACTGCAGGTATTTTCCTGGACTTCTTCAAGGCCTTCGATGTTATAAATCATGATATATTGTTGTATAAGCATGATAAGTTGTCTCACTATAGTAATTAGGGGAAGGCCTTGATTGGTTCAGGAACTACCTTGATGATAGAAACAATATGTATACATAAATGGTTTTGAATCGACCCTTCAGTCAATTACTTGTGGTCTCCATTAAGGCCCTCTGTTAGGCCCGCTCCGGTTTATTTTATACATTAACGATCTCCAAAACTCATCTGCAGTCTTATCTTTTATCCTCTTTGCCGATAATCCCGATACACTTCTGAACATTGTAAACACTGAATTAAAATCGTTTTTTACTGAATTCAAGCTAACAAACTGTCGCTCAATATAAATTTTTAAAAATGTCATGTTATTTAGTAATTCTATATTATCCTTACCAGGTAATATACAAATGAACAATAAAAATATCACCCATGTTGAATCTACCAAATCTTTGGGTGTTTATATATAGACAGTAAACTAACCTGAAAAGTTCAAATTGATTGTTTTATGTAAACTGCTGTCACGTAACTCAGGAAGCTGAAACATTTTGTACCTTCTCACGTTATGCTTATACTCTATTTTGCCTTGATCTTGCCTTATCTTAAATATTGTATACTTGCATAGGGAAATAGCTCCATAATCCTAACAGACAAAATTAATGTTGTACAAAAACGGGTTGTAAGAATAGTAAATGATGTATTTCGTGCACATACAAAAGAGCTTTTCTATAATTGTAATATTCTCAAGATATCTGACTTATACTTATACAGTCTTGGAATATTTATGTACGAACTCTCGAAAAGTAATTTACCAGATGCTTTCGTCCCTATATTTCAACGCAACAATGCTGTACATTCCTATCCAACTACACAGACAAACCATTTCCACCTCTCCCGAACTCGCGCCGTTTTTGCAGACAAAACAATCACCTTTACTGGACCAAAATTGTGGAACAGCCTGAATAACGAACTGGTTGTTAGCCCCTCCAACAATTCTTTTAAACGGAAGCTAAGGTGTTACTTGTTGGGTAAGTACATATATGTACTTACTTAAAAGGTAAGTAAGTACATATATGTATGAAAATTAATGTCACGCTGGATCGTACAGGTGGTCACATAGACTTTGTTTGTGTCACACTGTCCTGCCTTTTCATATTTTTATCCTCCATTTTACTTCTTCGTCTTCTTCTTTCTTTCTTTCTTTTTTCTTTCTTTCTTTCTTCTTCTGCTTCTTCTTTCTTCTTCTTTTTCTTCTTTTTCTACTTTTTTCTTCTTCTCTTCTTCTTATCTTTTTTTTTCTTTTCTTTACCCCACGTTTTACTTTTTTTTTCTTTTTTGTGACAGTCGTTCCTATATCTCTCGAAACATTCTACCTATTTACCGCACATTGTACTTGATTTGAGTTCTTTACCCGTATGTTTTTAAACTGACACTATATGCTTGTGAAATCTGATTTTTTTTTTTTTTTTTAATGTAAAAGTGGAACAAAAAAACTTCAAAATTTAAACTTCAATTAAAAATGAAGAAGTTTATGTGATACATAATTTACAGTTGGTTAAGAAATATAAGGCATATATGAATCTTATTTTTTTTAAATACAGCAAACAAACCTGGTGCACATGTTGCCAAAGTCGACAGGAGCAACAAAAGGGTTAAAGCAAGCCATGCTCGATGCATGATGAAGTGTTTGTTCCGTGCTGATTGGAATGCTCTCCGAAACGCTCTTTCGCTATTTCTCCTACTTTCTCACCTTCTCCTACTATCTGCTGCTCTCCTAGTATCCGATGGTTAGAAGTAAAAGTGATGAATTCCGAATGGTGAATCGTCATATTTATACTTTTCGAGCTTTGCTTGAATAATGTTTGCATCATCAATGAAAGTTGTGTTGTGCTGTTACGTGTGTGCCCTTCATGGTAGTATCACGTGCTCCTTCATCAATTTCCAAACAAGATCATATATAACTATAGAGATACTCATCCCCAAAGAGTATAGATATATCACAAGGAAAAGACCTTGGGAGTGTGGATTTATCTTCACACATATGATGTTGATGTCGAAATTCATTAATGAAAGGTGCGGAATCATTCTTGCTCATAACATTGACCATGCATCATGATGCTTCCGTGCTGATAATGCCATCCGTCCTTCTGGTAAAGTGTAATACTTGCCATTTGGTCTTTCGGATTAGCAATATCTCGAGGATGACCAAGTGCAATTGATACATTCACGGCCAAAACAGATGGCTTAATTAAAAAATAAGAGATTAACCATTGAATTGTCACGTCTCGAGGCGATCCTAATTCGGCTTCCAGTATGTCCGGTCGATGATGCAGACAGCTGAGTTTAATCTTGTGGGTGGGACGAGTTTAAACAGTAATCGGCCTATCATCTGTGGCGATTAGTTGATCCAGACGGAATGTAGACGATAATGAAATTGAGAAGACTTGGGATAGTTCAAGGTAATATTCAACTGTGGGGGAAGGGGTAAGGGGCTGTGTCACAAAATCAATATAAAGTGTTATGATTTGCAAGATAATCAATTCGAATAAACGCAGAGTGAAATATCCCCCCCCAAAAAAAAAAAAAAATAATAATAAATAATAATAATAATAACAATAATAATAATAATAAATAAATAAATAAATAAAATAAAAGATAAAAATAATAGATAAAATGATGAATAAATAAATTTATTATAATAATAATAATAATGATAATGATGATGATAATAATAATAATAATAATAATAATAATAATAATAATAATAATAATAATAATAATAATGATACTAGATATTAATAATAATAATAACAATAAAAAGTTCGAATAATAAATGAACAGAATTTGTCCATTTTAAAGAAGGTTTAGCTAATGCTGACTGGACTGAAGTGTTTAACTCGAATGACTCTAACAAACAAATTTAACAAGCATTCAAACGACATTAAACAAACATGGAAAATTATCAGTATTGTACTGAACAAAGCAGTTCCGTTATTCATGAAACTAACCGTCTAGCCGAAATTTTTAATACATAATTCGCAAACATTGGAGAGGACTTGGCCAAGAAATTCCTCCTATAAACAAATCACTTTTTCAATTATCTAGATAACCCAGTCCCAAACTTTTTCACTTAAGTCACCGTTTCCAAAGTATGTAATATAATAAATTATCTACGATAGTCTACGCAATTCTATACTAAAACAAACAGTATTCCAAATAGCAGAACCCCTAATGAACATTTTTAATCTGTCTTTAAAATCAGGAGTAATTCCCAGCAAAACGAATATTCCTGGACTTCTCCAAGGCCTTTGACACTATTGATCATACTTTTTTATTAAATAAATTATCCCATTACGGGTTTAGAGGAAAAGCCTTGAAGTGATTCAGGAATTACCTATAATAATAATAATAATAATAATAATAATAATGATGATGATGATAATAATGATAATAATGATAACGGTCTCTTGTAATAGAAACCAATATCTATCACTCAATGGACACAGTTCTTTAATTAAACCAGTAAATTTGGAGTGCCAAAAGGATCTCTCCTCGGACCCTTGCTATTTATATTATTAGACTGTTACATATCCTCCTCTATTTTATCTGTGATATTGTTTGCTGGTGGTTCCAATCTCGTTTTCTCCCATCGAGACCCAGCTATTTTACTCTCAACAGTCAATTCCGAGTTGAAACTTTTTACAGACGGGATAAAGGCGAACAAGTTGTATCTAAACATAAAGAAAACAAATTTGATACATGTTATTCAGTGAAACACTTCAATCCCTGCCTGATAATATTCTTTTTGATAACACACCTATCGAAAAAAAGAAAACTACAAAATTCTTAGGTATAATAATTGACGACAAGCTCTCCTTAAAACCACATACCGACAACTTGTCAAAACTTATTTCGAGAAACATACCGACAACTTGTCAAAACTTATTTCGAGAAACATACCGACAACTTGTCAAAACTTATTTCGAGAAACATACCGACAACTTGTCAAAACTTATTTCGAGAAACATACCGACAACTTGTCAAAACTTATTTCGAGAAACATAGGAGTAATTTATAAGCTGGAATATCAATTCACATCGTTTATTTTATTATCTCTTTACTTAACCTTATGTTTTCCATATCTTAATTATGCAATTTTAGCATGGGACAACTCTACCGCGCAACAATATTGTTATTCAAAAAAAGGCCATGTGGATTGTATCCCTTACAGGTTATCTCCCACATACTGATCAGCTTTTTTTATCTGTTTATAGTAATAAATTCCTCAAAGTCTCTAACTTATACCTTTATAATCTGGGTCCATTTATGTTCCATCTAACTACTAACGAACTGCCGAATGCTCTTGGAGACTTGTTCATATCCAACAATACACTCCAAAACTACGCAACAATAAAACTTTTTCCATCTTCCCCGCACGAGAACGCTCTTAGCTCACAAAACTTTCCGAAATAGAGAGACTGCACCGTTTTAAAAGAACTGAAATCTCTTTTGCTAAACCAATATCATACAAATTAATATCCCTCCCCTGTCCATCTTAACGCACTATAAAACGCCCTTGTCTTTTCATCACAGAATGCTGCATGGTCATGATGGTTGCTGATATCGGTGTCCACTTCACTTCTCTCCTCTCTCTCTCTCTCTCTCTCACTATCTATCTCCCTATCCCTCTCTACAATCATTTAGTCTTTTCATGTTCTGTTCTGTTTTCATGTGCTGATTTCCATGCTTTCTTTGTTTCTTCTCATTTCAATCTCACCCATTTTACTTTCCAGCTCCTTTTCTTTGCTAAATGCGGACCTAACTCGACAAGCCCCGATTTTGATAGGTTCCCCCACATTTGTATAACTTTATGCGTTCACTATAACTACTGGGAAATATTTACTATACTGAGCTGTTATTATATATGTATTACTCTTTGTATTATGTCATTTGATTTATATGCTTATATTTTGCTTCTCATTGCTATACATGATGTTAACTGTTAACTGAACGTGGAAATGATAAATCAAATAAAATCAAATAAAAAATGATAAATCAAATAAAATCAAATAAAAAATAAATAAATAAATGAAAAAAGGTTTGAAAATGATAATAACAATAATAATGATAATTATAATGATAAACAGATCAACTTAGAAAATAATGAACTGATGAATAAATTCATAAATTGTTATGCCTGTAGACTAGCGTTTGTCAGGTAGACTGACATAGAGAACAGTAAAAATACAGAGCAGGGTAATAATACTTCTTTTAAAACACACTTTAGCGATAATCATTTAGTATAAACTTAACATCATGTTTCCGATGAGTTTTCAGATAGATTTACAAAATAACTGTCAATGTCAACTTGACTTTATATTCCACTTGACATTGACAGTCTTAAGTAATGCTTTTCGGTGAAGGATATCATCGATGAGTAATATGGAGTAAATTTCTAGGCTTGATTATTCTGTTAATTTAACTCTTCAGTGATTTTCAACCAAGGTGATTTGGTTATTATTTCTGACTAATAAATGGATCTCCAAAATCTCACATCGCAAGAATGTTTACGAACAGAGTAATGACCATCACACATATTTTCTCCGTGATCCAAATAACATGAAGATTGATAATTCATTGTTATAATAAGACATGATAATTTGCAATGACGTTGAGTGATTTCTTTAAAATTCATATTTTAGCTAGGTCCTTTCGAACCTGACCCTCACTTCCCCCTACCTTTACCGTCTCCCTCCCTTCTCCCCTCCCCTACCTCCCCCCTCCTCCCCTCTCTCTCTCTCTCCCTCTCTCTCCCACACTTTTATTCACATTATTTTTCCCTTAGTTTGGCATGTGAAATCATACAATGATTCAATCATATCAATCATATTTGATGTTCGAAATAAATATGAATTTATTTTTAATGAAACAAATATTGGCATATTGAGCAAAGTTCATGAAGAACATTATTATATCAGAGTGAATTAATGTTTTGAACAAGAGTATGCATCAGGATGGGGGGTTTTCTAAATAACCTGCTATTAAAGTTAATAATAAATATCATATTTCCATAAGTTAAAATTAAATACTATGAATCTGCTAGTGCAAATCATATACTGGACATGGCAGCATTATGCACAGCATGTTGGATTGGTTCCATCGCATTCAGCATTTCCACCAGTCGCATCGCATCCGTCCCCGTTGCCACCTTCTCTATTAGCTGTACCACCATCGTCCGCATTACCTTTTTTGCCGCCATTGTTATCTGTATCATAATCGTTACCTCTGTTGTTAGTATCGACCGTGTCACGGCCATCATTACCATGACCACCTTGACCCCTGTTACTGCCGTCACCACCGTCTGCGCCTCCATCGCCTTTGCCACCATCCCCACCTTTATCAGCGTCACCCCTATTACCACCGTCACCAGCATCATAGCCCTCTTTCCCTTTACCACCGTCACCACCTCTATTCCCTTGACTACCGTCTCTTCCGTTACCACCATCACCGTTACCACCTCCGTCACCGCCATTACCACCATCACCGCCGTCTCCACCGTTAACGGTGTCAACACCATCACCGCCGCCATTACCGTTGTCATCCTCGTTGTCTTCCTCTTGTCCACGTGGTATAGACACTGGTATGTACACAGGCTTTTCAATCACTTCGTAATGCACCTTCGGGGCTTGTGGGACGGGAACCGGAACAGGGTATGGTTTGGGTGCAGGTATGGGGACTGGGAACGCTTGAGGAATGTAGATGGTTTGTGTGCCAGTCTGGATAGCTCCTCCAACATCACTGGCTCCATCCCTATCGGGACCTGCATTAAAAACTAGATTGGTAGACCTAGACCCAGAGTCAGAACCAGAACTGTCCCCACTCTCGCATCCAGCTCCATCACTGCTACAACCGTCATTACCATTAGTATCGGCATTTCCATCACATCCATTATCATTGATACCATTACAGTTTCCTTCCCCATCCCCTCCATCACCACAGTTACCGCCGTCACAATCTTGATTTCCTCTATGGCCTTCTTTGCCATCACCATTATCACCGCCATTACATTTGCCGTGTCCTCCACAGTCCAACGCATCTCTATGTCCTCCACTGACTCCTCCACCCTCTCCACCATCTCCGCCATCTTCTCCTGCACCACCATCACATCCTCCTCCTCGACATCCTCCACATCCAAAGCTTTGGCATCCGTCCAATTCTTCGCTGCTGCTGCTGCTCCTACGATTTCGCCCCACTGTAGGAAGTAAAACGATGAAAATACATTGAATTGAATTCGATGATATAAAAAAGGTCAGATGTAAAAAATAATTATCACTGTAAATAAAATAGAACTTCTTTTTATCAGAAAAGAAAAGAAAATGTATCTTGAAAGATATTTTTGGCCTTTTATTGTATTAGTTTTTGTTTGAGAAGAAGGTCGTGCAAGTATCTTACTTATTATTTTAAAGGCCTTGGAGTTATTTTAAAGGCATATTTTAGTCATTATAAACATCACTGTAAAAAAAAATAGAACTTCTTTCCTTATTTACACAACTTACCAGGAATTGCTCCAGTCATGACTGCCAGGAGCAGAAATGCGACAATCCCAAGCCAAGTTCGCTTCATTATGACTGACAAGATGAAAGAAAATGTTTTAATACGTATGACTCTTTCCTTTTTTAGATTTCTGTCCCTTTTTCCTTATTCAGCTGATGCTTTCTGTATGATGCTTTTGTTATGCCTTCTACTACTGTGAGAGTTTTACAGTCGAGAGCTATTCTGCTGATGAAACATTTTGGAGTGTCCTATTTATAAGTTTCTTGAAATCTTTGCATTTTCATAGTTTCGATCTGTCTGTCTTCTTCATAATAACCAATTAATTAGCTCTACTGATGTAATTGGAGTCATGATTATTTGATGGTTTTCTTCATCATTTTTTAATGAAATCTTAACAATTTATTCCATGTTTTGATGAATATTTACATCTAAGATGGATTCAATCAAGTGTATTAATACATCCATTTAACAAAGCATTTACACTTTATCAAATGAATTTCATACTTCTTGTAAACCGGTATAAGTCAAAGTAGTACGTTTTGTCCGTGAACTTGATTGGTTAACTAAATTTTCAACCCAGTCCAGATGACGATAAATCTTGTCAATATCTAGTTTCAAAAATATTTATTAAGATTATTGAAAAGGGCGTATTCCAGTCCCAGATTAATCACTCTTAATCCGTTTTCCGCTTCTTCGGATGCTCTTAGGCAGTGATCAAACAGATGTAAGATCATGACCTGTGTAAAAAAAAAAAAAAAAAACATACTAGAACTCTGAATAATAATAATAATAATAATAATAATAATAATAATAATTATGATAATAATAATAATAATAATTATAATAATAATAATAATAATAATAATAATAATAATAATAATAATTATAATAATAATTATAATAATAATAATAATAATAATAATAATAATAATAATAATAATAATAATAATAATAAGATGATGATGATGAAGAAGCATATAAATGTGATTATAAAGCACATTTATATTTAAAGTGATATAGACTATAAATGGCAACATATTTATGTATCATGTATTTATATATCTGTAATATATTTCTCATTACGTAGGGCAGGCCTATATAAAAACGTAATGATGTTTCTTTCTACAAACATAATGCATGTTATGGAGAGAAATGAAATACAGTGGCCACCCTTTCTTTATAAAATTCTTTATGTGCCATGGCTCTCATGTTTTCAAGTTAGTGTTTATTAACCCTAAAAGGACTGGGGAAGGCCATGACGCCCCCCCCCCCTATACAATTTCCGCCGCGAAATTCGAACCGCAAGTCTTGCGCATTTTTTGACACCAAGTTTTCGAAAATCGGTCGTACCGTTACCGAGTCACATGACCTTTTGTGACCTCATGTCAGCCCGAAAACGGAGAATTTCTGAGTTTTGTGTACAAAACGAATGGGAAACGGTATTTCCTCATATTCTTCCATTATGACCTATAATTTCGTATTTAAGCTGTTATAATCATCTATTCTAATTGAATAGTGGCCCAGATAACACCTTGAAACAGCAAACTTAAAAAAACAATAAAAAAGTTAAAGTTGAAAAACAAGGAAATACATAACACATTCGTAAAACAATAGAATACATAAAAATTGAAATCGCTTTCAGTTTTTTTCTTTCATAATAATGTTTTTAATGTTGATAAAGCGCTTCTTGCATAGAAAGTATATCTCTAGGGCTTTTTATTCTTAATATCACTCAAAAATGTGTATTTACGCATATAATTTGCATAAATTATCATATTGAATTTTTAAAAATAAAGATTTACATTAGAATAACGATGGATTTGTGTTCTTTACGTAACTCTTGAGGTCTGTGCAAATTTTCGCGGCGATCGCTCATGTCGCGACCGAGATATCAAGGGGGCATCATGCCCCCCCCCCCCCCCCCCCAGTCCTCGATACCTCCGAAATATAGTCCAGTCTTTTTAGGGTTAAAGAATCTTTGGTTCATTGTTTTGATAACTGCGATGCAAACAACTTGTCATCTTTGACCTTGTTTAAATAATGTTAAGGCAAAGTCAAACTGATCCCTAGTTTCTCGTCCAGATTTATCTAATACGAGGAGGAGGGAGTTCCATGTAATTTGATATTTGATATTTTTGTACAGAAAAATGCTACTTAGTCTATTTTAACACAAATTTTCATATTTAAAATTTATTTGTACATGCACTTCATAAGAGGATCAGAACAAAGTAAAAATGCCTTATACCAATTGAAAAACATATTTAAAAAGAAGGAAAGAGAAGAGGAGAGACTGGTAATTTCATTTGGCCTAATGTGATAGAAGCATTCATGTATCTTATATCAACTGCGTTTATATCAATGCTTCATTAAGTAATCGAATAATGGAAAACATGAAAGAAAAAGAGAGAGTATGAAAGAATGAGAGAGAGAGAGAGGACGAGAGGAGGAGGGATACAGAGAGAGAAGGGGGAGACAGGGGAGACAGGGGAGACTGCGAGAGAGACAGAGAAGGGGGAGCATTTTTTTTTTCGCTTTCCTTCATTTCAGAACTGAGGATAAATACATCTTGTATGCCAAAGATCAATCTGAATGCATCCTTTTCGGTATGCAAGTACATGCATCAAGTGACTTACTACGATTCAATTATTCATCCATTTACCAACTAGAGTGTGTCTATAGTGAGCATGGTGAGAGGATTTCTTTTTTTTTCTTCTTCTTCTTCTTCTTCTTCTTCTTCTTCGTTTTTTTTTTGTTTTGTTTTGTTTTTTATTTCATTTCCTTCAGTTCTGAATAGTAGTAGATGGAGTAGATGTAAATTTTACGTATTCTGTTCATAAATATGAAAAGCAAACTAAACAAATTGAGCCTACATCAGCAAGAGCTTGACGTCTTGTAAATGTCCGTTGCACACTTAGCATCACTTCGATTACGTTATTACCTGCCTTTATCAAGTCCATGAAGTAGGAGAGTAATTCGACGCAATGTTTGCGCCATTCATTTTACATTTACTTTGTGTACAATGTCACTGTCACATGGCGCGTCGACGACTGCACCAGTCGCTGACGCATGTGCAACACACATTACAATATTAATACAAATAACGGATGCAGAACAGCAAAAGTTTGTACATGTAGTTTAAAAAGTTGAAAACTTTTATCTATAGAGAAAAACCCAACAGCCACTCATATATTCTTACTGAGTAGTAAGCATTACAATGATGTAGTGTAATCTTAATACATAGGTCATTCAATGTCAACGTATTACCCGAGATTACACAAAACTTGGGAATACATCCTTGATTTGCTACTCGCCAATAACATTTAATGAATTATCACTTGAAGCATTAACTTTCATACAGATATCATTACAAAGTTTCAGGATAATTTCATTCTTTTCTGCAAATAAGCTCTTTGAAATTTATTTATAGTTCTAAATAATATCATTTATGCAGAAATTGTTTAATGTATGTTGTCGGGAAGCTTGATGTATACATTAATATTACTCGAAGATTTTTAAAAATAGTTTGTGGAAAGTTAAAATGTCGTTCGGTTGTCTTAAATATTTCATATTTTCGTAACAAAATATAAAAATATGTAATATCAGATTATCAAGACAACCGAACGACATATTTTCAGAACAAAACTGTTTTAATAGACCAAACACTGCACGACTTGGAAGAAGGTATGATTTGATTCACTACCTTGACAAACAAAATTTTGCCAATTACTAAACACAGACTTATGTGAAGATACATATTGCATAAGAAGCATGATAAGTATAGATGTGCAGTAATAACGTCTGAGTTGGGGGGGGGGGGTTCTTTAGTTAATCAACAATATCATTTGCAAGGATTGTCCATATGAACCTGCATAATTGAAAATAACGCACTTAAATGAAGAAATTCAAAAAGTTGAGGTTGTTCAAAATCACAGAACCTGATTATACTCCAATTTCAAAGGATTTGTCTTCAAATCTGGGTTTATGCGACTATCCCGTAATGAAAGGACAAGCGGAAGGCGGATTACGCTTTATTAAGAGGATGTAAGCCTGGATCCTTTCGCCTAGTTTATTGCTATAAATGAGTGGTGCGATATAGCTAATTGAATAATTCCTACTCTTTACTTAAATCCAACATGACCAGATTTAATAATGCCTGGACATGATCCGTCTAGCCTGCATTTTGTTTGTATAGCGCAGATCATGATTACTTTAAGGGAACACGTAAAATTCCTGGATTATATGTATTGTTAGGATTTGTTTTAGATTGTTCATCTCAAAAGTGCTCACCCCTCGATCTCTTTTTCCCCCCTCTCTTTTCAGCACTGAATCCGTCTTAAGTATCTCTTTAAACTGTCCAGTCGATAGCAAAATATATAAATACAGTTCTGCAACACAGTTGGTCATTCTCCGCTCACCAGTAGACTACTGAACTACATCTAAAGAGAACTAAAACAGAAGCATTATTCAAACTGCTATCTCAAGGGAACTCATCGAGTTGGTGAAGAAATCATAATACTTCTAAACATAGACTCCGTCATCAAGTGAGGCAAAATGACTCGATCTTGCTTGACTCTGGCTGTTTTGTTTCTGCTTACAACGCTTGCATTTGCAGCTCCAAGTACGTAGTATATTATACCTAAACTTTTCATTTAGTTTTTGTCTTCTTTCTGATTTTTTTTTAATGACTGCATAGTGTCGACAAATGGCAGATGAAAAGGTTACATTTTTAAAATTTAGGAAATTCTTTTATAAGCAGAAAATGTAGTCACTATCATGTTTGAAGAAATTTGTTTGTTTGTTGTTGTTTTTTTTCTTACAGAGGAACGAATTCGACGTGATAGCGGAGAAGGGGGTGACTGTGGGGGTGGAGGATGTGGAGGATGTGGAGGAGGAGGATGCGGTGGTGGTGATGGAGGTGGCAGCGGAGGTGGCGGAGATTGCGGTGGGGACGGTGGATGTGACGGTGGTGACGGTGGTGACGGTGGAGATGGTGGTGATGGTGGTTGCGGTGGTGATGGTGGTGATGGTTGTGGGAGTGGAGGGAGCTCAGGTTCTGGCTCTGGTTCTGATAGCAGTAGCGGAGCAGACTGCGGTGGAGGAGGTTGTGGTGGTGGCGGTGCTGCTGGTGGCGGCGGCGGCGGCGGCGGCGGCTTCCAAGCTGTTCACGCTCCAGTTCCTGCCCCAAAGCCTTATCCTGTACCTGTTCCGGTCCCACAAGCGCCAGAGGTGCACTATCGAGTTGTCGAGAAGCCTGTTTATGTAAATGTACCTGTGGCCGCACCAGGTAGTGGAGATGACGATAATGATGGTGATGATGGTGGTGATGGTGGATATGGTGGCGGTGCTGGTGGTGATGATGGAGGTGCTGGGGGTGGTGGTGCTGGGGGTGATGATGGTGGTGCTGGTGGTGCTGGTGGCGCTGGTGGCGCTGGAGGTGATGATGGTGGTGCTGGTGGCGCTGGTGGTGATGATGGTGGTGCTGGGGGTGATGATGGTGGAGCTGGAGGGGCCGGCGACGATGGTGGTGACGGTGGTGCTGGCGCAGGTGGTGCTAGTGGTGCTGGCGATGCTGGCGGCGACGGGGGAGACGGTGGTGATGATGGTGGTGCTGGCGGAGATGGTGGTGATGGTGGTGGTGCTGGCGAAGGTGGTGCTAGTGGCGGTGCTGATGGTGGTGCTGGCGGAGACGGAGGGAATGGTGACTGTGGTGGCCTCAAGGCTGGTGATCCCGTTTGTGAGGGATCTAATAATGTATGCTGCCAGTGATGTGGTTTTGAATGTGAGTCTTTATCTACGTTTTACGCTTGTGTTAGTCATATCAGTACGTCTTTGAGATCTTTGAGATAATTGCATTGTTTTGATCAATACCCGTCTAAAGGAAAGAAGAACTAATATGAACAAAGAAAAACGGATAAGTAAATTATAGTCAGATAGTTTAAAAATCGGAAGCACAACATGTCGTTCTTCAATATCATCTTGGCATGAATGAGCTATACATTTGTGTGATTCATTCTAAAATTAAATCAAACATAGACTAAATCATAGTCTCATTGTTATCATGATTAACTGAAAAACTTTTGTTAATGATTCCAGTGAAGATGATTAAATTCGGTAATGATAGCAATAACAAAACCACACACTATAAAGCAAATTAACAATCATACTTGGTAATTGACAGAATGGAGTAGGTGTACTGTAAATCCTTTATATCATAAATACGATATACTAGTACATGTATCAGTTATGACATTTTATATCCTATGAATTGCAGATCAAACTGAGCGAGGGACAGGCAGTAGATATCTACGGTGTTCGAAATCGTTTCTTTTCTTATTTCTCCTAGATGAAGATGGCAAATATGACGTCACATAAACTAGCTGACTGATATGTTGCGTTGTATTTAGAAGGATTTTATTACAATAAGCTTAAAACAGAATAATACTTTCAACGAAGAGTTGTTTTATTTAATAATAATAATTTATTTAATATTTATTATCTATATATTTATTGTGTATGTGTAATTCGTTTCTTTCCTTAATATGTAAAATAAAAAATAACGATTGCATTACGAATGAAATTATTTAAATTATTCCAAATATATTCACTATCAGTTCTTATCTAATTGGGTGATCCTACATTTTTTTTTCTGTAACAATTCCTCTGGGCTTTATTAAGATAAAGGGATAAGGTTAGGGTTAGGAATGCAACAGGATTTTAGGTTTAGGATTAGGGTTAGGGTTAGGTATGATGTCAGGTCCAGGGTCGAAGTTCAAAATTTGGTTAGTGTAAGAGCAATTATCCCCGGAGCATGTATCGTGCAACCTAGTTAGATTATGTGTTCATTTTATTTAAAAATTAGTTTTGACATAAATAACTTTTGGAAGTTTAATAATTTTATCTGTTATCAAATTGGAAATTTGCTGGTGAAAATGTCTTTCACGTTGCAGTTTAGTCCATTATAGCTTCGTTGTGCGTTAACAAAATGAGGAAAAACCAGTTTAATTTGTATTTCCAGTTTTCCACGTGTATTTCATTTCATACTCTTCTGAAATTGTATTTGTTTGTTTTTTTCTTAATGTATCCAAAGAATTGCCAAAGCATCTTGATTTTATAATATGTTAAATGTACTTTATTATTTAAATATTCTCTTATTGTTTCAATTTAATGTTATTGTTAATAATGATAATAAAAGCGTTCATCTACTCGAATCAAATTTGTATTACTTTTTTTCTGTGATGGTGGTATTTCTGAAGGCACTAAATAAACTAAAGCCTCTTTACAGTATTTGCGAGTGAACAATGCCATTTTATCATATATTTTTTTCTAAATTTTAGTTCATAGATAGATGCAAAGAAACCCATTTCATCATACCCTTCTGATATTATATTTGTTTCGACTTTTTTTTTCACAAACGAATTGAAAGTGCCAAGATTAAAATTATCCTCATTACTTGCCCTTCATCAAAAATAGCTTTTAATTCCTAATTTTATTGTAATTCAGATCTCCTCAGCACAAAATTAATTTTTCAAGAAAACAATTTCAAAAGGATTTATTAAGTTTATTGAAGAGTGCGTATTTCAGTCGCAGATTAGAAACTCTAAATCCGTTTTCCGCTTCTTCGGATGCTCTTAGGCAGTGATCAAACAGATGTGAGATCACGACCTGTTAAAAAAATATCAGCCTAGAACTCTGAATGATATTAAGAAGAAGATGATGATGAAGATATTTAAAGTGATACAGACTATAAATGGCAATATACTTATGTATCATATATTTATATTGCTGTTATATATTTCTTATTGTGTAGGGCAGGTCTATATAAAAACGAAATGATGTTTATTTCTACAAACATAATGCATGTTATGGACAAAAAAGAAATACAGTGGCCACCCTTTCCTCATATATTCTTTATGTGCCATGGCTCTCAATTTTTCAAGCTAGTGTTTATTAACCCTTTCAGGACAGAAACTTTGGTTTATTGTTTTAATAATTGCGATGCAAACATCTCGTCATATTTGACCTTGTGTAAATAATGTTAAGGCAAAGTAAAAGTGATTCCTATTTTCTCGTCCGGATTTTTCTAATTTAAGAGGAGGGAGTTCCCTGTAATTTGATGTTTTATATCTTTTTTTTATACATAAAAATGCTACTGAGTCTATTTTAACACAAATTTACATATTCATAATTTATTTGTACATGCACTTAAAAGGCTCAGAACAAAGTAAAAATGTATCATACCAATGTTTTTGATACCTTATTGTCTAGATTTCCTCAGATCATCATTTATTTCATTTTAGAACAAAAATATTGAAAACAAATTATTGAAAAGAAGGAAAGAGAAGAGGAGACACTAGGAATTCATTTTATTTGGCTTAATGTGATAGAAACACTCATGTATGTTACATGTATATCAACTGCGTTTATATCAATGCTTCAAAAATCGAATAATGGAAAATATGAAAGAAAAAGAGAGAGTATGAAAGAATGAGAGAGAGAGAGAGAGGACGAGAGGAGAGGGCGAGAGAGAGAGGGGGATTGGTAGAGAGGGGGTAGAGAGACAGTGTGAGGGGAAGTGGGAGACAGGGGGAGACAGCGAAAGAGAGAGATAGAGAGAGAGAGAGAGGGGGAGCATTTTTTTTTTCGTTTTTCTTCATTTCAGAACTGAGGGTAAATTTTTAAAAAAATTCAAAATTCCGCCAAAGATCAATCTGAATGCACCCTTTTCGGTATGCTTGTACATGCATGAAGTGACTTACTACGATTTAATTGTTCAACCATTTACCAACTAGAGTGTGTCTATAGTGAGCATGGTGAGAGGATTTCTTTTTTTTTTCTTCTTCTTCTTCTTCTTCTTCTTCGTTTTTTTTTTTTTTTTTTTTTTAATTTCATTTTAATTTCAGTGTGTCGATTGTGAGATGATTTCTATTTTGCTTATTTTGTTTCATTTCATTTCATTCGCTTCTGAGTAGTAGTAGATGGAGTGCATGTAAATTTTACATATTCTGTTCATAAACATGAAAAGCAAACAAAACAAATATAGCCTACATGAGAAAGAACCTGACGTCTTGTAAATGTCCGTTGCACACTTAGCATCATTTCGATTACGTTGTCTATGAAGTAGGAGAGTAATTTAACGCAATGTTTGCGCCATTCATTTTACATTTACTTTGTGTACAATGTCACTATCACATGGCGCGTCGACGACTGCACCAGTCGCTGACGCATGTGCAACACGCATTACAATATTAATACAAATAACGGATGCAGAACAGTAAAGGTTTGTACATGTAGTTTAAAAAGTTGAAAACGTTTATCTATAGGGAAAAGCCCAGCACCCACTCATATTCTTACTGAGTAGTAAGCATTACAATGATGAGTGTAATCCTAATACATAGGTAATCCTAATACAATGGTGAGTGTAATCCTAATACATAGGTTATATTATTAATTTAATGTTAACGTATTACCCGAGATTACACAAAACTTGGATACCCATCCTTGATTTGTTACTCGCCAATAACATTAAAGGAATTATCACTTGAAGCATCAACTTTCATACAGATATCATTACAAAGTTTCACGTTAATTTCATCTTTTTCTGCAAATTAGCTCTTTTAAATTCATTCATATTTCAAAATAATATCATTTATACAGGAATTGTTTTATGTATATTTTCGGGAAGCTTGATGTATACATTGATATTACTCGAAGATAAAAAAAAAATAGTTTGTGGAAATTTTCAGGTTAATTTCATCTTTTTCTGCAAATCGGCTCTTTTAAATTCATTCATAGTTCAAAATAATATCATTTATACAGGAATTATTTAATGTATATTTTCGGGAAACTTGATGTATACATTGATATTACTCGAAGATTTAAAAAAAATAGTTTGTGGAACGTTAAAATCTAGTTCGGTTGTCTTAATAATTTCATATTTTCGTAACAGAATAGGAAAGTATGAAATATCAGGACAACCGAACGACATATTTTCAGAACACAATTGTTTAGAAGAAACACTGCACGACTTGGAAGAAGGTATAATTTGATTCACTGGCATGACATATAAAATTTTGCCAATTATTAAACACATAATTAAACTAGAAATTTAATTCGTCACTGAAGACGAATTAGATGGTCTGTCAATTTTATATAAATGTTAATAATCGATCATGATTATGATAATGTTGACGAAGACGAATGGCAAAATGATAATGTGAAAGATGACTTTCATAGGATGATGACATTGACAATAATGATTATATTCACGATTGTGATGATAGTATCTTCAATTCCCCTATTACCTATTTAAGTGTAATAACGCCCCTTCAGGTTCAATTTGCTGGGCGATCTTTGGAAAAGTGCTTGAAATTGGATAAAACGTGTGCAAAATTGATTTGGTGCATTTTTAAATTGTGCGTGCGCGTTTATGAATTTGAATTTTTTTAGCATAAAATGAACTTTAATTTTGCCAAGTATGAAGAGAATTGCTTTTTCGTTTGCCAGATGTAACAACAAGTTGGTTTTCTCAAAATTCGCCCTGGATGATGTTACGATGACCTGATGACCTTCAAAACCTTATTGGAACTTCATCTCATAGACCCTGATGACTGACGAAAAATTGAAGAAAATTGACTTTTCCGATTTAGAGAAAGCGTGGACACAAAAAGTTGGGGGAAGGAATGAAAACTACACATAAGCCATATCCCACTACATGTATTTTCGATTTGCCGATTGTATAAATGGAATATTGCCCCAAAGGTTTGATATTTGGAAGATCTGTCCATGACAGACCATCGAAAAAGAATGCAAAAAAGAAAAATAAATCCATGACACTACTCGGATTCGAACTCGGACCATGGGAATGGCAGGCAAATGTCATAACACTATACCAAAATATTTCCCCATAGACATAACACGTAAAGCTAAAAAAAAAAAAGAGCATATTAAAGTATAGTCGCAATTCTGACTTTCAATTGGGAATTTTAGCATGATCCCGATATCTGATCAAAAATTGGAAGGAACATTTAAGATAGTCTCAGTTATAACGTACTGAACTTTGGGAGAAAATAGAGCAAAAACAGCCGAGATACTGCTCAGAGAACAATGTCATATAGATTCATGATTGGAAAAAAAAATCATCTTCCATAGGCATAACACGCAAATACGGAAAATTCTGACATGTCGCCTTTAATCAAAATTTTCACTATGATTTCGTCATCAAAATAAAAAATGGTGGTATTGGTCTTGTAGAGAATCGTCTCAGCTACAACATATCAAAATGTGGAAGAAAATCATTATCAAATGAACATACAAAATTACGACGTCATTTTTTCAAAAATTTTTTTTTTTTAGTTCATATGCAAATATGATGACGTTACAGCCATTCGATGTGCCAAAATTATGCATGAATTCAAATCTACAACTTACATGGTTTCAGAATATGTAATAAAATTTGGGGGTCCCCAGCCATTCTGATAAGTTAGGCGGATTCCAGATAGGCATTTTTTTTACCACTTTTTACATTACTTTGCCCAGTGGCGCGTGCGCGAATTTTAAGTTTGACGCGCGCGTGTGGCATTATGGTATGTCGAGAATGACTGTATATAGTTGGAAATTGTCAAGAATACTATAAGGAACCCAAACCATGTCATAAAAGGGCGTTTCTACGTTATTTACATGTTGCGCGCGGGCTCATTTTTGAAATGCTTAGAATGGTCTGAAACGTGTGCAAAATTAATTTGAGACAATTTGGAGCATTTCTATTTCTTTACGCGCGCACTGACGAACGGACGTACGCGAACGAGCACGCGCCCGTTTTGTGACTTGATATTGACCGGAATGACCTTGACCTTGACCATGTCAAATATGAATAAGAAATGACCTTCCGTTAGGAAGATACGACAATGAATAGATTTTGAAAAAAATTTCGCAAAATGGCGCCTGAATAACGTCACGATAACCTGATGACCTTGAAAAAATTTCTGGAACTTGATCTCATAAGGCCTGATGACTGACAAAAAAATTGAAGAAATTGACTGAGTCGATTTTTAGTAATCGTTCGCACAAACATGTGGGGGAGAAATAAAAATAAGGAATAGATAATAAAGAAAACAAATCTGACAAACTTAAGAGGTGATCTGTCGATTACGACAGACCACCTAATGAAGATACGGATGTATGACATTTGCTCCGGCGACAATTGCTCCTGCGACCAATGCTCCTAAAAATACGACAATTGCTCCGCGACAATTGCTCCTGCGATAATTGCTCCGACAACAATTGTTCCCGCGATAATTGCTCCGACGACATTTTCTCTTGCGATAATTGCTCCTGCGACAATTGCTCCTGTGACATTTGCTCCGTCGACATTTGCTCCGATCGAGCGACAATTGCTCCGCGACAACTGCTCCGTCGTTAAAAATGAATATATGCGACAATTGCTCCGCCAACAATTGCTCCGCCGACATTTGCCCAAAAAAAATCGATTATTGCTCCATCGATAAAAATGAATATGCGACAATTGCTCCGCGACAGTAAATTCGGTAGATAGAAATAAATATGCGACATTTGCTCCTCGACAATTGCTCCGCGACAATGAACTCGGTAGATAGAAATGAATATGCGACATTTGCTCCGCCGACATTAGCTCCGTCGAAATACATGTATGTCGAGACAATTACTACCGTACCTCTTACTGCTTATCCCAGGAAAGTACAATGAAAGTGGCGTAGATTCATTTCGAGGAGTAGGTGGGGAGATGAACGTTTCGAGGGAGACAATTTTTGGAGGATTGATGACACCGTCGTAAATCCTTTTCGAGGAGAGGGGGTGGGGAATGTATGAAATAGTTTGCCCAAATTTCTTGCTCACATTTGAGTATACACACCCCTCACCCCACACACCCCAACACACATACTTTTTAAATTTAATTTTGCGAGCAAGTGAAGCGAGCGAAGCGAGCGAGCCCAAAATTACCACCTCTTGCTTTAAAGAAGTCTTATTTTGTGGTCAAAATACACTCTGGACTTATGAGATATTGAAATGGCATATTTGGTCACCTCACTGCCAAATATTATATACTTCGCTGTTGCAAATGTTTGCTGTCCCAAACCACCCTGTTTCTAAACATTACAAGCGAGCGGAGCGAGCAAGGAAACACACTCTTTTGGTGATAAAGTATCATTTCGTCATCAAAATACACCACAGGCCTATAACCTTTCTAAAATAATTATATTCGTCCGCCTCCCGTTGCATGCCCAATTTGTTTGCCCTCCCAGTAAGTTTCACTCTAGATTTTCAGTGAGCGCAGCGAGGGGACGAACAATATATCCAAAATACACTAAATGATTTATAATGTACACCGTTACTTGCAGAATTCGAGGATATGCTATAGTCGGACACCTCGCTGCAAAAATATTATGATATGCAGGCATCCGCTGCTGGAATAAGAACGATTGCTGATCGAAAACGTCTTGTTTCTAGATTTTATAAGCGAGCAAAAATTGCTTTATTTTTTTAAATACTAAGAACAGGTTTAGTGCATTGTTACGATCCTTTCTTGTGATTTTAGTAACGTACATTTATCGGCATCTTCCGTTCACACAGAGAGTATGATCAGGGTGTGATGATAGGAATAGGCTAATGGTCACATGTGGTTATCTCCGACAGAGAGACTAGATGCGAACCTATTCCCTTTCTTAAGAATATTAATATAACCGGCATTGGTTAAGATAGTGAAATCAAGCGAGCGAAGCCAGCGACGCTTTATATTAAGTTCTATTCAATTTTATTCAATTCAGCTTTATTCAATTCCATATATAAAACAGTATCATAAAATGCAAGAAATATGACCAATGCCGGTTATATTCATATTCTTAGACATAATCATTAAAATTGCATGGAATTATTAAAACATTAGAATACTGACAATAGAAATAGGAATTTGGTTGCTGTGTAAAAACCCTTGTGGGCTTGTCTTGGCAGCCACTTTCAGGTTTTCCCTTCATTTTCATTCCTCTTTTCCCTTTCTCTTTTCCTCTCTTTTACATTATTATTTCTTCTTTAAAAAGTGGGGGTATTTTGTACACGCCACCCCCTTCTTCTTCCTCTACAAGCGATTATTTTTAAAATGTCTTTATGGCTAGACAGGGGCGAATTGGGGGGGGTGTGCTCAGACAATCAGCCAAGGGCACCCCCCCCCCCCCCCCCACCGCACAAAATATGAAGATGGTGAGTGTACGATATATTTTGATCTAGTCCTTTAACCTTTAGTGTACACATTTTCTCTTTGCATTTAGATGTTTTTCGGGGCAGGGGGTGAGGTGTTTTGCCCGAAAGCATACCTATTTGCCCGAAAATGATAGTTTTGGGTCCAATTATCACACTTTTTACCCCAAAATATCATTAATTTGAAAGTCTCCCACAGCCCCCTGCATGGGTCGTAGCCTATGTTTCTTTGTACCCTGTAATAATTTTCGCTTTACAATAACCGTAAGACAAGCATATTCAGACAGATGTCACAGCAAAGTGTCATGACTAGAAGATAGAATGGCTATATAGAAATAAATGTTCGCTATCATTTACTCAATTGTGTTAAAAATGAAAAGAGAGAGAGAGGGGGGGGGCAGAGTAAAAATCAGAAAGGAAAGTGGTAGGGGAAAAAAATCTTTAAAAAGATTTATTGCCAAATCCAAAAACACCAACAACAGCTATTGTTCTGAATTCGTTGTGTTTGCTTTTGATAAGGACTTTATATAAGGTTGTCGTTGGAGCAATTGTCACATATATAAGATTTTACCGCCGGAGCAAATGTCGGCGGAGCAATTGTCGAGGAGCAAATGTCGCATATTCATTTCTATCTACCGAGTTTATTGTCGTCGAGCAAATGTTGTATATTCATTTCTATCTACCGAGTTTATTGTCGCGGAGCAAATGTCGCATATTCATTTCTATCTACCGATTTTATTGTCGCAGAGCAATTGCCGCGGAGCAATTGTCGCAGAAGCAATTGTCGCATATATTCATTTTTATCGACGGAGCAGTTGTCGCGGAGCAATTGTCGCTCGATCAGAGCAAATGTCAACGGAGCAGTTGTCGCAGGAGCAATTGTCGCAGGAGCAATAATCGCAGGAGCAAATATCGTCGGATAAATTGTCGAGGAGCAAATGTCGCATATTCATTTCTATCTACCGAGTTTATTGTCGTCGAGCAAATGTTGTATATTCATTTCTATCTACCGAGTTTATTGTCGCGGAGCAAATGTCGCATATTCATTTCTATCTACCGATTTTATTGTCGCAGAGCAATTGCCGCGGAGCAATTGTCGCAGAAGCAATTGTCGCATATATTCATTTTTATCGACGGAGCAGTTGTCGCGGAGCAATTGTCGCTCGATCAGAGCAAATGTCAACGGAGCAGTTGTCGCAGGAGCAATTGTCGCATATATTCATTTTTATCGACGGAGCAGTTGTCGCGGAGCAATTGTCGCTCGATCAGAGCAAATGTCAACGGAGAAATTGTCGTCGAAGCACTTATCGCAGGAGCAATTGTCGCGGAGCAAATTTCGTATTTTTAGGACAATTTGTAGCAGGAGCAATTGTCGCCGGAGCAAATGTCGGTTCCCCGAAGATACATATTTCATAAAAGCATGATAAGTATAGATGTGCAGTAATAACGTCTGAGTTGGGGGGGGGGGGGGGGGGGTCTTTAATATCAGTTGCAAGGATTGTCCATGTGAACCTGCATAATTGAAAATAACGCACTTAAATGAAAAAAAAAATCAAAACGTTGAGGTTATTCAGAATCTCAGAACCTGATTATACTCCAGTTTCAAAGGATTTGTCTA
Source organism: Heliocidaris tuberculata (assembly GCA_025618425.1). Lineage (NCBI taxonomy): Eukaryota > Metazoa > Echinodermata > Echinoidea > Camarodonta > Echinometridae > Heliocidaris > Heliocidaris tuberculata. The sequence goes on along the minus strand of CM046832.1, from coordinate 24,228,003 downwards.
TCAGAATTAATAAACAAATACATCTTCAAATCTTGGTTTATGCGACTATCCCGTAATGACCGGGTAAGCGGAAGTCGAATTACGTTTTATTAAGAAAATGTAAGCCTGGATCCTTTTATTCGCCTAGTTTATTGCTATAAACGAGTGGTGCGATATAGCTAATTGAATAATTCCTACTTTACTTAAATCCAGCGTGACCAGATTCAATAATGCCTGGACATGATCCGTCTAGCCTACATTTTGTTTATATAATGCAAATCATGATTTACTTTAAGAAAACACGTAAAATTCCTGGATTATATGTATTGTTAGGATTTGTTTTAGATTGTTCATCTCAAAAGTGCTCGTCCCTTGATCTCATTGTTTTCTCTCTTTTCAGCACTGAATCCGTCTTAAGTATCTCTGTAAACTGTCCAGTTGATAGCAAAATATATAAATACAGTTCTCCAATGCAATTGGTCATCATTCTCCGCTACTGAAGACTTCTGTAGACTACTGAACTACATCTAAACCGAGCTAAAAACAGCCCTTGAAGAAAGGCAGAAGCATTAATATTCAAACTGCTATCTCAAGGGAACTCATCGAGTTGGTGAAGAAATCATAATACTTCTAAACATAGACTCCGTCATCAAGTGAGGCAAAATGACTCGATCTTGCCTGACTCTGGCTGTTTTGTTTCTGCTTACAACGCTTGCATTTGCAGCTCCGAGTACGTAGTATATTATACCTAAAATTTTCATTTAGTTTTTGTCTTCTTTCTGATTTTTTAATGACAGCATGCTTTCGACAAAATTAATGGCGGATGAAAAGGTTAGATTAAAAAAATATTGGAAATTCTTTAATAAGCAGAAAATGTAGTCACTATCATGTTTGAAGTAAAAAAAAATATTTTGTTTTCTTACAGAGGAACGAATTCGACGTGATAGCGGAGAAGGGGGTGACTGTGGAGGTGGAGGATGTGGAGGATGTGGAGGAGGAGGATGCGGTAGTGGTGATGGAGGTGGCAGCGGAGGTGGCGGAGATTGCGGCGGGAACGGTGGATGTGACGGTGGTGACGGTGGTGACAGTGGATATGGTGGTGATGGTGGCTGCGGTGGTGATGGTGGTGATGGTTGTGGGAGTGGAGGGAGCTCAGGTTCTGGCTCTGGTTCTTATAGCAGTAGCGGTGATGGCGGTGCTGCTGGTGGCGGCGGCGGCGGCTTCCAAGCTGTTCACGCTCCAGTTCCAGCCCCAAAGCCTTATCCTGTACCTGTTCCGGTCCCACAAGCACCAGAGGTGCACTATCAAGTTGTCGAGAAGCCTGTTTATGTAAATGTCCCTCTGGCCGCACCAGACAGTGGAGATGACGATAATGATGGTGATGATGGTGGTGATGGTGGTGATGGTGCAGACGGCGGTGATGATGGCGGTGCTGGTGGTGCTGGTGGTGGTGCTGGCCGTGATGATGGTGGTGCTGGTGCTGGTGCTGGTGCTGGTGCTGGTGGTGCTGGCGGTGATGATGGTGGTGATGGAGCTGGTGGTGATGATGGTGGTGCTGGGGGTGATGAGGGTGGTGCTGGTGCTGGTGGTGATGATGGTGGTGCTGGGGGTGATGATGGTGGTGCTGGTGGTGCTGGTGGTGCTGGTGCTGGTGCTGGTGCTGGTGGTGATGATGGAGGTGCTGGGGGTGATGATGGTGAAGCTGGAGGGGCCGGCGACGATGGTGGTGACGGTGGTGCTGGCGATGCTGGCGGCGACGGGGGCGACGGGGGTGACGGTGGTGATGATGGTGGTGCTGGCGGAGATGGTGGTAATGGTGGTGGTGCTGGCGAAGGTGGTGCTAGTGGCGGTGCTGATGGTGGTGCTGGCGGAGACGGAGGGAATGGTGGCGACTGTGGTGGCCTCAAGGCTGGTGATCCCGTTTGTGAGGGATCCAATAATGTATGCTGCCAATAATTTGGTTTTGAATGTGAGTCTTTATCTAGGTTTTACGCTTTTGTTAGTCATATCGATACGTCTTTGAGATCTTTGGGATAATTGCATTGTTTTGATCAATAATCGTCTAAAGGAAAGAAGAACTAATATGAACAAAGAAAAACGGATAAGTAAATTATAGTCAGATAGTTTAAAAATCGGAAGCACAACATGTCGTTCTTTAAAATCATCTTGGCATGAATGATCTATACATTTATGTGACTCATTCTAAAATTATACCAAGAATAGACTAAATCATAGTCTCATTATTATCATGATTAATTCAAAAACTCATGTTAATGATTCTAGTGAAGATGATTAAATTCGGTAATGATAGCAATGACAAAACCACACACTATAAAGCAAATTAACAATCATACTTGGTAATTGACAGAATGGAGTAGGTGTGCTGTAAATCCTTTATATTATAAAGTTGCTGTCAATACGATATACTAGTACATGTTTCATTTATGACATTTTATCTCCTATGAATTGCAGATCAAACTGAGCGAGGAACAGGCGTTAGATATCTACGGTGTTCGAAATCGTTTCTTTTTCTTATATCTCCCAGATGAAGATGGCAAATATGACGTCACATAACCTTGCTGACTGATATGTTGCGCTGTATTAAGAAGGGTTTTATTACGATAAGTTTAAAACAGAATAATACTATCAATGAAGAGTTGTTTTATTTAATAATAATAATTTATTTAATATTTATTATCTATATATTTATTATGTATGTGTGATTCGCTTCTTTCGTTAATATGTAGTATAAAAAGTAGCAAATGCATAACTGTTTCGAAGGAAATTCTTTAAATTATTCAAAATATAATTATCAGTTCTTATCTAATTTGGTGATCCGACATTTTCTTCTGCAACAATTCCTCTGGGCTTTATTAAGATAAAGGGATAGGGTTATGGTTAGGAATGCAACAGGGTTTTAGTTTTAGGATTAGGGTTAGGGTTAGGTATGATGTCAGGTCCAGGTTCAAAATTTGGTTAGTGTAAGAGCAATTATCCCCGGAGCATGTGTCGTGCAAACTCGTTAGATTACATATTGATTTCGTTAAAATATTAGTTTTAATACAAACAACTTTTGAAAGTGTAATCGTTTTATCTGTTATCAAATTGGAAATTTGCTCGTGAAAATGTCTTTAACGTTAAATGTAGTCCATTATAGCTTCGTTGTGCATTAACAAATGAGGAAAAACAAGTTTAATTTGTATTTCCACGTGTATTACATTTCATTATCTTCTGAAATTGTATTTGTTTTGTTTTGTCTTTCTAAAATGTATCCCAAGAATTGCTATAGCATCTTGATTTTCTAATATGTTAAATGTACTTTATTATTCAAATCTGTTTGTTTTGTTTTTTTATTGTTAATAATGATAATAAAAGTGTTCATCTACTCGATTCAGATTTGTATTGCTTTTTTTTCTGTGATGGTGGTATTTCTGAAAGCACTGAATAAACTGAAGCCTGATAATAG
>CM046832.1:23614558-23622058 GCA_025618425.1 Heliocidaris tuberculata | reverse complement strand
TGGCCAGTACATGGAGGGAATGTCACAAAAATAAACTATGTAATATCACGAGGTCCTTTATTATTTCATATCTATATACCTGGATTTCCTGTATATGATAATGTGTTTCACAGAGCTCATTGAGAATCTTCTAAAAATACGTCCCTCGATGACCCTTCTAAAATGAAGCATCCGCTTGTGAATTACTAACCACCGAGAACGATCACTCACCTGCATGCTAAACCAGCAGGTGTGTATATCTGTGCAGCGAAATAGCGAGACTTTTCAACTGTCACTCTCGACCCAAAAGCTGCTTTCAGTATAAGACTTTTGTTTTTTCAGATAATAAAAGCCTAGCCTAGCCAAACCTCTATACATACAACAAAACTGTAACAATCAGTATCTTAACTATGAATGAATGCATGAATGAATGAATGAGCAATACAATGCAATGCATCATCACCGCATTGTTTATATATATGATCGAATCAGAGAAATTGGCATGAATGCCGAACATTATTTGCCTATCTTTAACATTTTTATATATTTCCATGTTGAAACAAAGGATCAAAGAGATGAAAGAATAGGGGTTTCACAGTACACTCAATATAAATTAGAATATCCCAGTCCCCGTGTATATATTAGATCTTCTTTTGTATCAAGAAGTTTGTTAGTTTTTACAAAATAATTGTGTTTGATTGTAATATTGAAGACCATTTTGATTTTGATTTTTTGATTTGATTTATTTGTCAAGTTCAAATATACACATACATAAAATAAAAAATTCATGAAAGCTTGACAGGATGACCCATGAAAGCTCGAGAGCTTATTTACAATGGGGTCCTAAACAGAGCATTACAAGACAATTATGGAAATGTATGGCATTAGTTCTTATATACAGATGAAACATTTACAGAAAAGTATAACAGCAACAAAACTGAATGAAGAAGAAAAAAAAAAAAGTTAAACCCAAGAATAAAACAATACATATAAATAAGAACAAGGTATAGAGAAAAGAATATTGATCTGAAAATCTTAGCCATATCACACAAATGTGTAAATCATGTCACTTGTTTCTGTTCTCTTAGACTCAAGTGATAGGTAATCTTTTAGAACTCTCTTAAAATGTGCAAAGTTTCCTATTGCTTTAATGTGATTAGGGAGGGAATTCCAGTGTTTGATTGCATTATAATAGAAGCAGTTGCCAATACTGCCTACTCGTTCGGGCAATGTAAAGTTATATTGACTATTTCTTGTTTCGTAATTATGTAAATCAATAACAAGATTAAAGTTGTGGCCAATATAATGATTCGCCCTCGAGTGATATATTTTGTGCGCGTGATGTAGTATGAGCTGTTTTGATTGACTGACATCAAGTAGTCCAACTGCAGATAACTCATTATAGCCAACGTGCGTTCTTGGGCCTAAACAAAGAATAAATCTAACCATTTTATTTTGAATGATTTTTAATTTCTTTTGTTCCGACTTGCCTAAATTGGTATACCACGCGGCGTTAGCATAGTCGAATAAGCACTGAATGAGAGCAAAGCACAGTATACGTCTTGCATGTGAATTCATGCAATTTTGGTATCTGTACAAAAATTTCAAACGGGAGTTAGCTTTTTTTTTACTATAGAATCTACTAAGGATGAAAATGAAACCTGGCTTGTTAAGTGGACGCCTAAATATTTTACAGATTCTTTTCTCTGAATTATTTGATCTTTGTATGCTACTTTGAAACCATCAGATTTTTTAGCATTGCCTTTGCTACAAAACAAAATGCTTTCTGTTTTACCCAAGTGTAAAGAGAGCTTGTTGTCTGTCATCCAATCTACACATATTGACAGCTCTTCATTGAGTTTTTCCTCAACAGATTTTGGATTAGAATTTGAATAAAGTAATACACTGTCAAACAAAACAAAATATGCGTGTAAATACCATTGATCCTATATATTCTTTTGAACTTCGACGAAAACTATATATGAGCAGACTAGTTATATATTTGACATCGTAAAAGCTTTTGACTCAATTTGATTCATGCATGTAGTTGCATCAATTATTTTGAGTTTCATTTCATTGTCGGTACTCCACGTCCACGTCTCCAGTGACTTTTCCAAAGTTCACAATTTTATCACTCACCTCACAGGTCGCTTCAAATTACAGCCTAAATGTTAGAAAGGTCATCATATTTTTTTTTGGGGGGGGGGCGGGGTGGTTTTTTGATTTGTTTTAATCCAGTAACTCCTATTTTGGCTGACTAGTGAAATACATGTCAAATACTAGTCAAATATAATAGGATCGTAATGCCTAGTTTTTGTATTCGAAATAAACTGATTCGGGGAACAAACGACACCATGTTTGCTTGAAATGACATGTCAATTTATATTTATATGCTTACATGAAAGGATGGTGTTTGATGACGATAAAACATTATTATTAGAAAGGCTCAAGTACTTATCCTAAACCAGACGACAATGATAGTGAAATATCATAAGAGTAACACACAGTTGCAGGCAGGGGCGGAGTTGCGTTTTTACGAATTCGTTGCAAATTTTATTAACAAGTATAGATTACAGTATGGTCTCTGAATAACAATTGTATGTTTTGAGTTATCTTATCTGAGGTTCATCATTCTGGTATAGAACATGAATACTTCCTGTAGGAAATTAGTACTTCATTTTCAGAATTATTTTTGTTCCTAATCCATTTGAATCTACCCCTATTTTTGTTGTTATCTTTTTGCAGAAAACAAAACTAAAATATAGGCCTACATATAACGCTGAAACCAGTACCAATCTCTGTGCAATGTAGCTCCCGCACATGTCTGATCATGGTTTAAAGCAACCGATTTCTGATAATTTTATAGCAGTTTAATGATATTCAATACAGAAAAGGAAGAAAATGGGGGGGGGGGGGGCGGTCTTTCAATTTTGACAAAAATTCAAGGAACGAACAAGTGGGATTGGCTTGTGAGGGGCAGTGGCAGCGCCAGCGAGTTTTGTCTGGGGCAACAGGTCTAAAAAGAAGCAACTTGTAGCAACAACAATCGAAAAGTTCTAAAGTTTTCAGGGATTTTCCCCCCCTTCAAATTGTAGAGTGCAGATAATCGCCCCTGCCCTTTAACGCTACTAGCATATATATAGGGTACTAGTATTTCATCATCTTTGTTTCTCATTCCTCTCTCTCTCTCTCTCTCTCTCTCTCTCTCTCTCTCTCCCCTCCCTCCTTCCCTCCCTCTCTCTTCTACCCCATCTCTCTTTTCTACCTTCCCCTCTATCTCTGTCTCTCATTCTGTTCCCTTCTCTCTTTTAACTTTTTACCCAAATCTGCCATAAAAAACGTGAACGTCAAATACGTCGGTTAAGGTTAAGATTAAGGATGTAGAAGGATTAAGCTTTGGTTAAGGATGATCTTTCACGTCTTGACACCTGCTGTCAGTTCTAGTGAGTGGAGGCAAAGATTCTAATCCCACAAAGGGCACAGCTATAGGACCCTGTTATTACCTGTTTCCTTCCACTTATTAATTGCTGAAAACCGACAGTGATTTAAAAAAAGAACAACGTATTTAAAATGTTTTATGTCTATAGACCGTTTATGTGAATGAAATGATATTTGTACAGGCTTAGCAATTATGTTTTTAAATATTTGTATTGGAAGAAGACGGCACCATGCAGTGAAATGAATATGGAATCGGCAATTGGTGGTTTTGCATAGTCATTCATGAGTCGCAAAACAGGAGTGGGGCGGGGGGGGGGGGGGGCTATGGGGTTGCAGCCCACCCACGTTTTTTTAGTAGACACGTGTGATAAAACCTCGGAAAAGAGGTTCGAAAATTGTCATTAATGAGTGAAATCCAATCAGCGCCCCCCCCCCCTCCACCCACTTTCAAAAACGCTCCGCGGCCCCTGTCATTGTTTTCATATGATTGTATTCTTTTCTTTTTTTTGTCACGCAGTGAGGTTTTGATGACGTCATAATCCTGTTCAATCACCAATCCCGATTACCATTATAGTGATTATGATTGATGCAATCATTTTATGTCATTAGATTGTAGTTTATGTTTATTACTGGACAGATACCCATATATGACTACTATCCCGGATAGTTACCCTCGAACACATTCCTCTATAGGACAGCTATCTAGCCCGAACTATCCCCTGGACTACCACTCCTTGAATATTCCTAGGACATACACCCCAAAAACTACTCTCTCACCTCCATACAGTCATTAGGGATGATAATTATCCTATAGTAGTCTAAGCAGGGCCGGATTTTTTTTTTCTTGTTTTAAGTATTCTTTTATTAATTTCTTTTCAGTGAAATCAACAGATATACAAAATTAGAAACATTACAATCATGATTAAAAGCATAAATAAAGTATAAAATATAGATACAATACAGGGATGGGAGCTCACCCCCCCCCCCCTTTTTTTGTGCTTGTCAATATCATGTTCTTAAGATTGGACCCACGTTTTTTGATCGATAACAATTTTTATCATTATTTTTTGCTTGTCAGATATTTTTCTTGTGTGTGTGTTAACCAACAACACCCCTCCCCCCCAAAAAAAATATAAAAAAAAATAAAAAAAATAAAAATAAATAAATAAAATAAAAAATAAAAAATTCGTTGATATTTTGTCCAAACATGAGACTATAGAATACGAATCGTTCCATGTCGACAACTACATGACTACTGATAATTTCCCTTTAAGGTCAAGTTTATAGTTAACAGAAGACTTAATCAGTCACGCTTCGTGACCATTAATCTCCAAATTACGTAATGTGGTAGTATATCGGTAGGCCTATATAAACGTGTATAAACCAAACGACAATGATACCTGCATGCAATCCTAATGCAGGTGTTCTTGAAAAAAATTGGATTCCCGTCTATAGGACTACATTTCCAGTCAATATGGAGAATCATACAGAGAAAACAGAAAAAGGTAGGGATTGCGTTATTCAATTATACATATATCTTTCTTATTTAATGTCAAATTAGATATGAAACACATGTCCTAAACTAGATCAAGGGTAATTAAACAATATAATGTTGTTTTAAAATAGACTCTTCATAATGTACATAATACTATGCACACAACGATCATTACTGCAGGCCCTAACCTTATGTCCTGAATATTGATAAAATCATTATGACTACATAGAGCTCATGATTTTTTTAAGCGCCCTGCAATTTCGAAGGAATGTCAACATTTTGTTTCTTGATTCAAAAAAAAAAAAAAAGGCTACAAATCAGTGGGTTATGTGACTTTGATTTCTTTCGTAAACTGTTAGTTAGAAAATGTTTGAAAGTACAGTGCGTATCCAAAATAGTATACCCAAATTTGGTAGCTTCTAATTAAAAAGTTATAACCTCTATATGGGCTTGAAATCTATTTTATAGTAAAGAGCAACTTATATTATGTCTCATGATACCTTATTTATAACCGTGCTGCCACGGATGACTGAGCAGCAGGCTTTTCAAAAAGTATTTCAAAATTCTCTAACCAAGTTTGGGCTGAAGCAACGAACGTGGGTTAAAACCAATTATGTATTTGTTATTTCAGTTTGATAACAATTGCTGAGATATTTCAATAGATTTTGTGGATTTGAATAGAAAATGTGTTAGTATCAACTAAAACTATATAAAGAAAAGACTTACACAGAGAAAACGCTGTTTAAAAATGCAAACAGTTGTTTACAATATGAACTGAACAACCCGTTGTACAGTTCATATTGTAAACAATGTGTTTAAATATTGAACAGGTTGTTTAAGTTTGAAACAACCTTTTAAACAGCGTTTTTACTGTGTATTACAATCGAAATTTATGATATTTTATTTGCCAGGATGACACAATCTTGGTTTCATCGGCATGGTAAGCCTTTTATTGAGCCACTCAAAATGGACAAAGTTCATTTGGGAAGCTGTCTTTTTTTCATGAATGTCTGCTATCAATTAGTTCGGTAATTCTCAACACATGTAACCTTCATCGTATTTTTTTCAGTCTTTCGGGTCAGTAAACCTTTGAGTTTATGTGCTATTCGAGAAAGACACCTTATGCACCTTATGCAGGTGAAGTGGTGCAATGAACAAACGAGAATTAGTTATCATGAGACAAGAAGTTAGAAGGCTGGTAAAATAAATTCAGATTATCACTGGATTGAAACAAGGCCATGTGAAAGCTTAGAAACATTGGATCACATTATGCAATGAAGCATTGAAGCACGAAAGAGAATTCAACTTTTAAAAGGATTTTAGACTAAAGTAAGACATTCATATGGCTTGACCCACATTCGCTGCATCAGCCCAAATTTGGTACAAGGAGATATTGATGATACTTTTTCAAAAATCCGTTGCAGAAAAGTCATGAATGAGGTATCATTGGACAGAAAACAAGTAGCTCTTCACCATGAAGTAAATTTCAAGGTCATATTGGTTATAAGTTTTTGATTAGAAGCTATCAAAGTTGGGTATACTTTTTTGATACGCACTGTATAATAAACCTTGGGGCACATGTGTAGTGGCCGTTTGTGTATTTGAAACGTTGTAACATATTCTCCTACAAAAAAAACAACAAATGATTCTCGCCATTTGGATATCATACTTATTTTTTGAACAGATTAGCTAGGGCCTATAGGCCTAATTGTCGTTGAAATACCCTGGGTGCAAAACTATACTTCATGCCTATAACATTCAGTTTATCACTCCATAAGCGTATTTTTAAGGGGTGGGGCTGACGCCTTTTTCCTGAATATTAAATTTCCAGTTTCAAAAAAAAAAAAAATGTATTGAAATTGTACAGAAATCACAATCATATTCAGGCACCTCGCTGGCTGAATAGCCATAATCATTTGGGAATCCCGCTGCCCGAATATGAGATGGTGGTTGCCTGAATATAGGAACTTTAAATAATCCCGGATGGAGGGCCGGGTGCTGCAGCCCCAAGCCCCGTCTCGTATGCCTGTGTTTTTCAGCGGAAGAGAAGCAATGAAATTTTTGGGTCTCTCGTTATGAGCAGCTGTCAGTCATTGCCATGACCTATTTTGAGCGAAATCACTAATCATGCACATGTCTCTAATTTGAAACGATAATCCACATTTTAAATCTGTAATCTCCCAGTTCCTACATCATTCTAAATATACCCATGATGTTATTCATACTAAATTCCATTCAAAACACGCCGTTTAGATATGCATACATAATTACGTTCTGGATATTCAAAATAGCATGGTCCCATCATTGTATTAATATTTCATCTGCCCGATTTCCTCTCCAGCTTTCGTTAATAACATGTGAATTAATGGGACGATTCTCTTACTTTCTCACTCTCCTTCGAGGTCTCATACCACATACAAGTAACCTCAGGGGGATAGTCTATATAATTATACTTTCAAAACTAAGTCAACTTACAAATTTTTGTGTTTCCCATGATACGTAACGTTATTGACACATAGGTATCATAATTTTTACTATGATATTAACACCATCATTATATTTTGATTTATGAGACAGAAGACCTTTTC